>VXCM01000296.1:23743-255198 GCA_014773175.1 Lucifuga dentata
GGGTGGGGGGGGTGTGGAAGGAAGGCAGTTCATTGAGCAGTGCTCCATCTCATAACTCTTCTCTGGTTACCGCTTGGTCGGCTTACTCTCAGCCTCAGGGAGGAAGCGCTGTCCTTGTTTTGAATGCTTTTGGCATTTCAGTTTCCTCAACTAGGTCACATTTGTCAGGACGACTACGGCTCATTTGACTGGAGTTGGGAAACTTCCCACTTGGCCCAAATCGTCTGCTTGCTTCCTGTAAGATTTTGGCTCACAAGTGAATGTTTTTACTGTTATACACCTGAGTCTTTGGGCTTTCAAGTGGCAACTGACTGCAGCTAAACTGACATATTGGACTCATTCACCTGCTGTGGTTTGTCTTATTATATAAGCAGGAAATTGGCTGTTGAGGGTGAAGCTGCAATAATATGTACACGTAGAGGAAAATTAGGGGTCTATTGTCATTTATAAGGAGATTTGGTTATCATACTCACGTCTGAACTGTCTCTGTCCTGGAAAAGGATTGCTATGATGTATAGAATTACATATAGCCAGGGGTGTAAAAATTACATCTACTCTCTTACTGTAATGAAGTCGTTTTTTTTTCTGTATTTGTACTTTTTGAGTAACTTTTTAAAAAAGTAATTTTACTTTTACTTAAGTAATTTTAATGACAAGTATTGTGNTTTTTGAGTAACTTTTTAAAAAAGTAATTTTACTTTTACTTAAGTAATTTTAATGACAAGTATTGTGCTTTGGTATATTTTAACTGATCCAACATGGAGCTGCACAGAAGACAATGTACGTCTCCGCCAGGAAATATAGTCCCAGCAGAAGGCAAAGGCTTTAGCCAGAAATTAAAACGAGTTTGCCTTCTACAATGTGTATAAGTGTAAGCAGGCAAAACATTGAATTTTAAGGTGGATTTATCANTTTGCCTTCTACAATGTGTATAAGTGTAAGCAGGCAAAACATTGAATTTTAAGGTGGATTTATCACTTGAACATTTGATTTGTGAAAGATTAAGGGATTTGAAAAAAAAAATAATAAGAAGAAATCTAAAATATGTTTGGGAAATTGGTTGTCAGTAAGGTTTACATGTATGCAGGTTGTATGTATTGGGTTCAAACATGCAAGCTCACTGATATTTGTCTGCTGTATCCATCCACATCTGTTTACCATAAAAATTTAAGTTTGTTTCTTATGTGCTTGTATTTTTCATTAAAATTGTTTAAAATGTATGTATTTTTTTGCATTTTTTTGGTAACATAAAATTTTACTTGAGTACAATATTTTATTACTCTTTAAACCTCTGCATACATAGTCGTCTTTGCGTTTGGCTTTAGAATATCAGAGTGTCTGCAGTCCTCCTCATAAAGATTTATAAAGTGACGAGGGCAGAGCGAGGAGATGTTTGTGTCCTTGGAACAGACAGTAGGGCCTTGAGAGGCACGAAGAGGAAATTAGTAGTGTTGTGGGAAAAGCGCGTTAGAAGTCCTGGCACACGCATCATGGAATCTGGTGCTGTGCAGGCCTCAAAATGACTCGCTTCAGGGTGAGAGAATCACTCCAGCCAGGAGCAGGGGAGCTGTGGGGGTTGTGCGGAGAAAAAGTCTGTTTCCTGTCCAAGTTTGCACATTGTAAAGGAACCAGCAGACCCTATTGTCTTTCAGGTTGTCTAGTGACGTAAGATCTTCCTGTAGTGAAGGCTTTGTTGATAGCCCGGCCGCCACACTGTACCGTAATATCAACTTCCATGTATTCAATAAAGCACATGACAGACCCAGATGTTTTTCATCCACGTAGCTCTCCCTCAGTCGGATGTTTCCCTTTAAGAAACTGAAGTTCGTAGCCATTTTCGAGTTGATAATTGCAAATGAATGCAATATGTATTGTGATTTCTCATTCAACCAAATTCTTCTTTGTTCCTTTTTATTAGCTGGGACCTTTTTTCCCCCTCTTGTACTGATTTGGAAAAAGATTTGATTAGGAAACAAGCGTTTCTGATTTCCTCGCCACCCTGTCACATAACCCAACCCGTCACTCTCACCCTGCTGGGGGAGGAGCCTGGCGAAGGCTGCAGTGCAGGAACATGTCACAGGCCTAATGGCATTGAGGTAATGGATTGGTCTGTTCTGCCAGATGCAGCAGTAATAATCCCTCCAGCTCCAGACAGGGTCTTAGCAGAGCTTCACGGCACTGCTAGATCCTGAAGAGATTCCCTGGGGCTTTAGTTTATGACCAGACTGCGTCAAATTCTGGATTGACCCTGCCGGTGCACTTGACTGTATCTCTGGTAAAGTTTGCAGACTCTTTTGCCAATTTATCTTCCTTCTTTCTTTCCCTCCTGCCCCTCTTTTCTTTCTGGAGGCCCTCAAATGAATCACTTAACTCTCTCACTTTTGCCTCCGCTGTCTTCATCTCACTTTTTGTGCATTAATTGTCTGAAATCTGTCAGGTTTTTGTCGTTTATCTCTCAGAGCCTCCAGCTATGACTCCTCATCACGCCATCATCTCGTCTTTCCTGTGAGCACTCTGATTGATTTACATTAAACTTCTGGTATCAAAGGATGCGCCACATGTGTCTCTGAAGTTTGGGTAATGGGATGTTAATGGGATCCTGCTGCAGGGCTGCTGTGGATCAACATAGATTTTGGTATTAGTGGCAAATGATTTCAGCCAAGTATGCCTTACTGTGGCTATATGCACATTCAAAATGCATGAGTTTCTCTTTTATTTCCCCCATTGTTCTTTGTCCAGAGTACAGACCAGATGTTCGACGATTTCTCCTCTGATTTCCTAAACCAAAATGAATCTTCCACCATCTGCGCTCACAGAGCTTTGAAAAGGAGTTTAACAGCTGCATGGTATTTGTTCGGTTAATGATAGGTTTGCAAGTGATACAGATATAAAACACGACACCGCTGGTTGACTTGCATTTCAGCAGCAAGTGAAAGTTAAAACTCATTCTGCCATGCCCTGCGTTTGGAAGAGTAGGTTTGTATGCTTCATTGTTGTCCATCATTTCCAAAAACCAACACTGAAGTTAATAACTGCAAAGACTGGAAGTTTTACGTACAGTATTTAGAGGATAAACACTCAAACTGTTAATATTTATAGTTGTAGAAGCTGTAGTAGCATTTTAGAGAAGGAGGCATAGTTGAAAGATGGATTTTATCCCAAAACCTAGACTCTTCAGAGCAGAATGTGGTTCTAGATGTAAGGATTTCAGGCATTATAATATATGTTGTGTATCTGCTAGATTTCAGATGCAGTAATTTGCTTCATATGGTTACTGGATACATTTTTATAGTTATGAACCTCAACATTTTGCACTTTTGACAATGTTTAACTCACAGTCCCTACTATTACATTATAAAAACTGAGGGAAAGTAACAAAAAGCATCAATGGTCATTTGTGATTTTACAAAGAGATGCCTTACTGAATCAGACAACCTCAGAATCACATGTCCAGGACAATTTCCATCACATGTCATTGATTTCCTGCGTCCATTTAACACCTGGGTTTCCTTAAAGGTCATGCAGCTGCTATCTGTCCAAAATAACGTGAAACTGAGCAAATGGAAAGCTGTATTCATTTATCTTTTCCCACCAGCTGTGTGAAAGCACGGCTTGGAGGGAAGGGGGTGGAAGTACTCTAATTAGTAGCACTGTGTTTCTCTGGGCTTGGAACGCTCTTATGATCAGTGACACATGTAATTCTGCAGTCTGGAAGTCACTGCTTGGCCAGTGGCAGATCAGTTTTTTTTTTTTTTTTTNATTTTTTTTTTTTTTTTCCTTCTTCTGCGTGCAAACTCCATCGCATTGCTTGGACAGGGATAATAAAGCAGTACCTCATTCATCCATCAAAGCTAATGACTCAAGTAATGTCTCTGTGTCATGCATGCACACAGCACTGGAAAATATGATCTTCTCTGGGTGGATTCGTGATTTTGGAAATGCATGGCTCATGTAGATTCTTCTGTTTTTGATCACCGAGTTTGGATTTGTGACCATAAATATGCAGTGTGCCATTATATAATAAACATTCTTAATGTTTAATAATGCAAATGGAGCTTTTGACCAAATGACAGGAGTTTACTGCTTTCCACTTGTTTGTATGTTAGCGTGTAATTCCACCACGTTGGGTAAATCTTAAAGGACCATACCAGCTTTTTTTGCATGTTTTAGCTTAATATTTTCAATTTTCATACAAGTAAGGTTACTGACAGTCATTTCCCAAAGGATGAAACCATATTTCAGCTTTCTTGATACTTTGCAAAATGTCTTAATCTTTCAAAATCAAATATTCAAGTGATACATCCACCTTAAAAATCAATGTTTTGCCTGCTAATAGTTATGCAACCTTATGAAATCATGGTCCTTTAAATTTTTTCGATAAACGCAGGTCTTCTATTGGGACTATATTCGCCGGTGGAGACATACCGGTACATTCACTCCATGCTTTTTTATTGCCCTTAAACGCTAAAATTACGTAACTTTGAAAAAACCCTGAATACATGTCTTGTTCGTGATGATGGATTACCTATCCCAAGAACATTTCAAGTATCAACAAGTTGATTTTAATAGCATACCAGAATGAACTGAAACCAATAGCGGTCTGGAAGGTAGGAAAAACATTTTTAATTCACTATTCCAGTAGCATGCTTTGGGAAATGATTGTCAGTAACTTTATGTGTATGAAAATTGAATATATTGGGCTCAAACATGCAAAATAGGGGGTATGTCCTTTAAAATGGACAGACTTATTTTATATTAAACCAATTATATTCAGACCACCCAACAGAACGTGATGCATTCAAACTCAAACTGAGGAGGTCTATACCCAAACTCTTGAGAATAAACTAAATCAGCCTTTTAATGATCTCCAGTGTTTCATGCTGTTTGTGCACCAACACTCTTTATTTTGCTTCAGTTTGCTTGTGTGTATACAAGGATTTTAAGGTGCACAAGAGGGAGGTTTAAAGTTGTGCTTAGCTATGAATCTGAGGACACGCTCCCTAAGGGATTGGTCTGCGGATGCCATCAGAGTCAGGCTGGGAGGCGGACTGGCCCGAGGTCTGGAATACAGATCTGCAGGACGGACCGAATGAGTGTCACTGTGCATCTGTCTGTCCCAGCGCACAAATCCACATTACAGGCAGGATGCTGTCCATTTGTCATGTCGATGCTGAAATGCTGCACAGAACCAGCTGACTGTCAGGAAACTGTCAGTGTTCAATCGAAATAACTGAAACAATCAGTTATACAGTAATGTCCAGCTTTTTTGAGATCATGATTTAAATGTTTACGAATATTCTTAAATCTCAAGGACTAGTATAAATATTGAGTTTGATTCAATAATGAGCTTTATGGAACATATAAAGCTAAAACCACTGAAGCTATGCAACCTTTAAATGAATTAATAGAACAACAACATTTTACATCCATTCTTAGTTTCATACACTCAGGGGTTTTGCCACTAGTCCTGTTTGGTTGGGTATGACTAGCATTTAGCTAACTTTAGCTAGATACTGCTTTTTTTTTTTTTTTAACACATTTTAGGGAAAAAAAAACTTTATAGGAAGTAATTTTTATTACTATTATTTTTAATTTATATTTTATACTCTAAAGTCATTGTGTTACCTCCTCTGAGAAGACAACAGTGTGTGGGAAATGGGGACATCTAGTAGTAAGGACAGCTCACAAACAGCTTCCCAAAAGAGAAAATGAAGAGAAAAAGTGACAGAAAATGTTTAAAAATAAGGCGCCCTATGTATAATTGATGTTACTAAGCAGCTCTGCCTCAGCAGAAGACATGTTTGTTGTTGTCTGCTTTTGCTTGCATTAGTTGGGTTGCCTAATAGTGATGTCATCAAAAAAAACTGACTCGACGAAATCCTGAGAAATGTAGGAAATTATCTCCTAATTAGTTACCACTTTTGGCCACAGAGGGAGCTGCTTGGCAAAAGTTAGACAGGCTTGCTCGAACATCTGTATCCGTGAAGGAAAAAAATTTGTGTTATTCAAAGTACGAGGTACCATAAGACTCGATTTTGATTACAAAAGTTGGGCAATATAATGCAACTCAGTGCAACACCACCACAAACTGCTGCCTCAAGAAAACTTAGTGGACAGAACTGAAGAGAGCATAACATTTAGCATCTCAAACATATGATTCTCATTTTGAAAGATGATAATACCCAATTTTTTGCCAATAAAGCCTGCGGGCTCCTGCAGTTGGACAGCTGGAGGTGACATCATACTCGTGACTTCTTTAAAAGCTTTTAGTGATGACAATCAATCCAAGACCGGGGCGAGACGAGTTAGAGGGGTGATGAAGAGTTGTAGATAGTATCAGAGAAGAGAGAGCTCAGTGTCCCAGTTTGATGGGTCGACCCCAAAATCAGATCCAATCCCCCTAAGCAAAGAAGGCAGAGGCCTTCCAGTGATGGGATCCAGTCGCTTCCAGTCAGTTCTCACGGCGGCTGCGTCTTTAGACGTTAGCGGCAATCAGCACACATCTGTCAGGAAGGCGTCAGTGTTTACACAGGCTAACCATAAGCTGTCAGCTTTAGAACCAAACTCCTCAGCTGCTGCTTTGAAGCTGCAGAGTTCCTCTGATGAAGAGGCCCTGCGACTGCTGCCCAAGTGCCTGGAAGATAAATGTGACACATTTTTTCCCCAAACATCCCAAAACATGATAGTGAGATCCATGGAAACTCGCACTTATCCACTGCTGATAAAAGCTAGAGAGACTTTGATGGACCATGCATTTCCTGACTTATTTTATTGGCTGTAGGTATATTTTTCTTATTCCCATGGATTTGGTAAACTTAGACTAACTCTGGCATTTCATTCTGCTCTCTTTCTTTCTTTATCTATCCATCTTTCTCTCGATTCAGGTTTAGACTCTAGCACACGGACACTGAGCACGCCCAGTCCTGGTCTTATCCTACCGTCGAAGTCCTCCTCGCTCTCATCGCCTGTCCTCTCCAGCAACGGCCATGAGACCAACTCCTCATCTTCCTCCTCTGCCGTTGCCGAGACCGTCGCCGTGATTCATCCTCAGCCAGGCACACACACACGCTCCCGACAATCCAAAAACCACCACCTCGCCCCCATCGACCTCCTCCCCGACCACACCCTCCTGCAGATCTTCTCTCATCTTCCCACCAATCAGCTGTGTCGCTGTGCGCGGGTGTGTCGCCGTTGGTACAACCTGGCATGGGACCCCAGGCTGTGGAGCACCATCCGGCTAACAGGAGAGCTGCTTCACGCCGACCGGGCCATCAGGGTTCTGACCCACCGGCTGTGCCAAGATACCCCGAACGTGTGTCTGACCCTGGAGACGGTGGTGGTCAACGGCTGCAAAAGGCTGACTGACCGCGGGCTGCACGTGGTGGCACAGTGCTGTCCTGAGCTACGCCACCTGGAGGTCGCCGGCTGTTATAACATCTCGAACGAGGCTGTGTTTGAGGTGGTGTCGCGCTGTCCCAACCTGGAGCAGCTCAACCTCTCAGGTACCTTACTTTACACGCCTCTGTCCTTCATTTTCTTCTTTGTATCAGACCCTTTTCTTCCTTTACCTTCCTTTTTTTCATTCCCATCTTCCTTTTACTTCCACCATTCTGTCTGCATTTTCCATCCTTTTTCCTAATTTCTTCCCAACCTTCCTTTCTGCTTTCCTTCGTGAATTCATTCTTTTCATCCTTCCTTGCTTCACCCCTTTGCTTCCTTATTTCTTTCCTTCTGTCCTTCCCTCTCCCTTGCCTGTACCCTTCCTTATTTTCTTAATTTTCCCCCTCTTTTCCTTCTTTTCCTCTTGCATTTGATCTGATGAAGCATAAATATCTTGGAGATGCAGGGTATTTCAACGCTGCATGTGGAGTACTTATGATATTGGAAATTGCATACATTTTACTTAAGAACATTTTGAATACCAACCATTTCCTTGTCATGCAGCACTTCTACATTTTTTGTCAGTAACAAACAGTCAAAGCAGTCTTATATTGATTACTGACTGAAAGCTTTTATGTAGGAAAGGCTGCTACCTCACAACACACGTGTTGCATGGAATCCATCTTCTCGGTCCTTCTCCTGAAGCTGGTAAAAGCATTAGAGGAGCAGGAGAAGCTCTGCCAGCCTTAAGCTCCCATGTGGGAGAAGAAAGACTTTCTTTAGCTGAAAGCACAGCTTACCTCAACATGAGCAAGAGGACCGGTCTGTTGCTTTCATTAAGGAAGTGACATGAATAACACAGACTTGGACGGGACTTTACCGGCAGAGCAGTCTGCACCCATTAGCAGCAGGAAGTCAGCCCTTTGTTGTAAAAATAACCTTCAAAATGTGCGGTTTTTATTTGAAAGGCTCAAAATAATGAAATGAAATAAATTTCCTAAACGGGTAAGAAAATCAGGTGTTGTTTTTTTCCTGAAATCTGACCCAGCTTTAGTTTTTGGTGTTTCTAGTTTAGCTCATTGCAGGGATTCAGCTAAATTGCAGGTTTTACTCTGGCGCCTTCAAGTGGCGTATTGTAACGTTGCTTAGCCTTCACAACTGAAGCTTCCATACTGCATATTATTTCTGACTGGAGGTTATGGATATATTCTGTTCTCACTGGAAAGATGACGGAATTAAATATGTTGGTACAAAGGTGGATTGATAAGTTTTGAACCTGATACATGAGGAAGTAAGCAATCTACTCTAATTGTGAAAATAAATTAATTCTTTGGGTGTTTTTTGTACCACCTGCATTAATTTGAGCTCAGTGATTATGACTTACAAGTTAAAGAGGCGCCCAAAGTTTTTTGAGTTTTCCAAGATGGACAAACTAGGTGAAAATGTTAAGGTGTGAAATAGTTCAGCAACCACCCTACTCATCTGATTTCAGACTTTCACCTCTTCTCCAAACATGAAAAAGGCTTTAGCCAGAGCCTGTTTTACCTCAGATGATGGCATTATATCAGCTGTGCAGAAATTAAAGGACCATTCTGGTTATTTTGCATGTTGTTTAGGTCCAATAAATACTACCCGCATACACGTTAAGTTACTGACAACCAATTTCTAGAATATAAAAATGTATTTTCATTTTCCTGCTATTTTGTCAAATCCCCAAATCAAATGTTCACGTGATAAAACTACCTTAAAATTTAATGTTTCACCTGCTAACATGTATGACCAAATGTAGAAGGGAAGGTTAATTTTTAATTTCTTGGTAAAAGCTCTGGAACTACATTCCCTGGTAGAGACATATATTTTCTTCTGTGCAGCTCCGTGTTGGAATTCTTAAATAAAGTTACTTCACCAAAAAATTTAACAGACATTGGGTTCTCTGTGATTGATTGTTTATCTCAAGCACATTTCAAGTCTCTATAAGTTGATTTGTTTTTATAGTATGCTGGAATTAACTGAAACTAATGGGAGTCTGGAAGGCAGAAAAAAAAACCAATTCTAATATTTACTGCTTCAGTAATGGTTGTGAGTAGTGAATGAAGATTGTATATATTGGGCTCAAACATGCAAAACCACCAGTAAAATCCTTTAAGACTGGCCTAGATTTTTCTATGCAGGGCTCAGAACTTATCAATCAGCCCTTGTATTTAGTAAGGAATTTGGAAAATCCAGTTTATTTGTGTGATGGTTGACTCCACAGCCAGTAAATCCTGCTTCCCCTCCCTCCAGGCTGCTCCAAGGTGACATGCATCAGCCTCACCCAGGAGGCCTCGCTGCAGCTGTCCCCGCTGCACGGCCAGCAGATCTCCATCCACTACCTGGACATGACTGACTGCTTTTCCCTCGAGGACGAAGGCTTACGCACAATTGCCTCCCACTGCCCGCGCCTGACACACCTTTACCTGCGCCGCTGCACCAGACTGACAGACGAAGCCTTGCGTCACTTGGCTCTTCACTGCCCCTCAATCAGGGAGCTCAGCCTTAGTGACTGCCGCTTGGTGGGGGACTTCGGCCTGCGTGAAGTGGCGCGTCTGGAGGGCTGCCTGCGCTACCTGAGCGTGGCCCACTGCACCCGCATCACAGACGTGGGCATTCGCTATGTGGCGCGCTACTGCCCACGATTGCGGTATTTGAACGCAAGGGGTTGTGAGGGGCTCACAGACCACGGCCTGGGCCACTTAGCCAGGAGCTGCCCCAAGCTCAAGTCTCTGGATGTGGGTAAGTGCCCCCTGGTGTCGGACAGCGGGCTGGAGCAGCTTGCGATGTACTGCCAGGGCCTGAGGAGGGTGAGCCTCAGGGCCTGCGAGAGCGTGACAGGAAGAGGACTCCGTGCTCTGGCAGCAAACTGCTGTGAGCTTCAGCTCCTCAACGTGCAGGACTGTGAGGTGTCGCCCGAGGCTCTGCGGTTCGTCAGACGCCACTGCAGGCGCTGTGTCATCGAGCACACAAACCCCGCTTTCTACTGACACACCGGTCCTTCTGACAAGTGGATGTTTAATATTCCTGCTTTTGGCAGAGTTTAGTGGCTGATGTGTAAAGACTGGTTGGAAACTAGTGTGCAATATTGGCCAAAATTATTCTTTGTAATCCACATGGTTGTTGATAATGTTGGTCTTTGAAAATACTTCCATGGAATGTATTTAACATATTTATCTGTACAAAGGTGGAGAAACGCAATGTATTACATTTTGTTCCACATGCTACAACACTGAGCACTGGGTACAGACATGTTATCATTTAAAAGCATTGTAATATTCTTCATTATGGTCCTGAAGCATAATCATTCTCTTACATTATTACACCTGCAGTACTTATAAAAAGCAGTTAGGGTTAGGGTTAGGGT
This sequence comes from Lucifuga dentata, assembly GCA_014773175.1. NCBI lineage: Eukaryota > Metazoa > Chordata > Actinopteri > Ophidiiformes > Bythitidae > Lucifuga > Lucifuga dentata. Next base: position 34,521 of record VXCM01000296.1, read on the forward strand.
TAGGGTTAGGGTTAGCTAACCCTAACCCTACACAATAAGCTGTATTTGACAACGATATACATATCTTTCACCTCGCTGCCTACACTCCCGATGCCCTGTGTCTTGGTAATTACATAGAACGGACTGCTGATGTAGCATCACGCATCATCAAGAAGCGCCTGGGGCAGATAGCCACATGGATTTGATGCAGAAGGGGGCACATTATGATTTTAAAGTTGTACAACTCGGGAAATCACTCTTTGCAGGTTATGAGCTTCTCCTCTATTGCTGTGTCATTTCTGCTAACTATTCTGTCATTGGTTGCTCGTTGGAAAGGTCACCAGCAGACAGGTCGAAGTTGAATGTGGTCGATCTTTGAACCAACCCCAATCAGTGTGTGTCGTTCAAGGTTTTAATGAAGATTCTCAGTCATCCACGTGGTAGTTAAGTTGTAGAAAACTGAATCAGGTCAACTGGATTCAAATTTTTAATTTTGAATTATGATGATGATTTCACCATCCATCCAATGGCTTCGTCAGTCAGAAATGAATGCAAAGAAAGAGGTTAAACCTCCAGTAACTATGGTGTCAAATTACAACTAACCTTCAATTCAAATCAAACAGATATTATTCATATATTTTGAATAATGCGTTACATGGGACCATTGAAAATTAGAAGTTGAAATTTGTTGTTTGAAATTTGTTAATTATTTTAAATTTGAATGATGCAATTCACATCACACATTATTCAAAATATCTGAATAATATCTGTTTGAACTGAAATGAAGGTTGTGTTTGGACACTGTAGTTACTGGAGGTTTAGCCTCCTTCTTTGCATTCATTTCTGTCTGACAAAGCCATTTGGATGGATGGTGAAACGTTTCAGAATTAAAAACTTGAATGCAGTTGAACTGAGCGAGTTTTCTACAACTTGTCGTTCAAGGTTGTGTCGCCGTTCAGCTCCCAATACACAACAATGGAATGCTCAGCTCAGCAAACCGTGCCCCTCTTGTCACGTGAGAGCACCCTAAGAATGTGGCTATCCCAAAACAAAGCAGATCTGATCATCTAAAATGCATTCAGTTTCAATCTTTCTTACGTGCATATGCAGTTTAAGCATTGTACTGCTAATTGCTTTCACTGAGCTCAGACTGTCACGTTTCAGATGATTTTTACCAACTCAAGAACTTATCAATACAGGTGTTATGGCATCATTGTTTAAAATGATCACAGGAAAACATTGCTGCTATAACTACGCCAATAAATGTCTTTTAAAATCCATCCGGCTCATTTTCTCATCTCTTCATTCAGTCAAATCTGACTTCAAGGGCCATATTGATGTTTTTGCATGCATGTTTGGGCCCAAAATATAACCTGCATATATGTTACATTACTGACAACCATTTCCCAAAACATGGCTGGCAAATATTATAATTGTTTTTCCTACCTTCCAGACTGCCATTCATTTCAGTTCATTCCAGTACGGTATAAAAATCAGGTTCTCAGTAAAGTAACATGAATGTGTGTAGTATTTATTGGGCTTAAATATGCAAAAACACTAATATGGTCCTTTGACAATAAATATATAAGGCTGTGCATGTTTCAGTGTAGTTGTAAATGAAACTGTGATACCATATATGGATTTGTGAAATGTGGTATTCCCCTTTAAGGGCTGAAGTGTGTGTGCGTTCAAAGGGCGCTGGATGACAAACCTGCTTCCTGCTTTCATTCTACTTGCTGAACATGCCGGTTACCTGATATGGAATTACCATGTGGCCTGATTTTATACCCCTAAGTTACTTTGGCAGGGAGATCTACAAATGTATGGTGAGAATCCTGATTTTGTTGTCAGAAGTCAGAACCTCACTGTAGAAATATTAGAACTGGTACATGTCCCTGATTGGAGATTATTTCTAAATCCTCAGCTGCACAGCTGAATCTGCCAGCTATGGAAAAAGTTCTGCTCAGTCTGTGCACGACTGTCCTCCTACAGAGTTCACTGGCTCAGACAGGCAAGTATACGACACAATCATAACACAAAGTGAAACAGGAATATCTCCAAACTGGTCTGAAATGCTAATGAATGCATTTCAATTTTGTTGTTGTAAGCAACTCTGCAGCTGTGAAAACACTGTGCTTCTGTTTTTCAGATCGCTCTGGCCCGGTATGGACTCTGAAGTGAGGCGCTGTGCGGGGTCATTACAGGACAGTGAGGGGCACACAGCAGCTGGTGGAGGAGTATTTGGGGATCCCGTTTGCTCAGCCACCTTCAGGGCGCTTGAACTTTGCTGCCCCTGAACTGGTGGAAGCCTGGGAAGAGGTGAGAGATGCCACAAAAATGCCAAATATGTGAGTGTGACTGATTATTGTCTCACAGGTAAACAGTTTCTGCTGAAAATAATGTTAATGAAATACATACAGTGCAGTACTTAAGTGATTTTACTTAAGAGCTGTACTTAAAGGACCATATTGGTGATTGTGCATGTTTGAGCCTAATATATTCAATTTTCATACATGTTATGTTACTGACAATCATTTCCCAAAAGATAAAACCGTATTTTAGCTTCCCTGATATTTTGCAAAATCTCTTAATCTTTCAAAATCAAATATTCAAGCGATACACCCACCTTAAAAATCCATGTTTTGCTGCTAATAGTTACACAGCCTTTGAATTTTTGAGAATGTTGTCAAGACTTTGTCAATATAAAGTTCTTTAGAGAACATTCCTAGAAGGTTTACATGTTAATTGAATTAGAACATTATGTCTGTAACATTCTGAGAATGTTGCCAAGACTTTTTCAATATAACTTCTTTGGAGAACATAGTTATGTCTGCAACCTTCTGAGAATGTTGTGAAGACTGTCAATATAAATAAATAATAATGAAACTATAGCTGGTGAAATAATTTATTTTCCTCAAAAAGCACAAATTCATGCAGTAGAGGGTTTATTACATTCTTGGAGAAACAATGAATTTCAAGTTGAAGTTTGTGTGTGTGTGTGTGTGTGTGTGTGTAAGTACTGCGTCACAACAACAAAAACATATTTAATTGGTTTCTGATATGACCTGATCTCCTCAAGGCTATGTTAGTGTAGATGGGTTAAAATGTTTTGTGTAGATATATATATATACATATATATATATATATATATATATATATNTTTTTTTTTTTTTTTTTTTTTTTTTTTTTTTTTTTTTAAATCAAATTGTAGTTGTTACTATTTGTTGCTATGGGGCATAATTTAGTGGAACAGAAATGGAGCACATGTCTCATATGGGGTTTCCCAGGCTCAGAATCAGAGGCTGGGAAATTCCTGACATGGTAAGGTGTGTAGTTTTCATTCTTTCTCTGTTGCTAAATTAATCAGTGTAAAATCTGTCATTTTGGGTTGTTTTAATTGTTTAAATATGATTAGAAGACAGATTAAGTGTTATAAGTTAATATTTTATGTCTGTTAGTTTTCAATTATGTTTTTACTTTGTTCACACAGCAGAGAGAGACGAACGTGCCGCTTCTGTTCATTGACTGAAACTTTTCCTGTTCAGTATGCTTAAAAGTTGTAGAGACACTGTTTATATATACTGTATTCTCCTTCTGAAAGGGCTAAACTTTATTTTATAATTTTATTTGTTAATTATTTCAGTTCAGTTTTGTTTACTTCTGTTAGATCAGTAGAGAAACCACATATATGTTATATGTGGGTTTCCCATGCTAGAATCAGAGGCTGGGAAAATCCTGACATGCAGAGAGAGACGAACGTGCCGCTTCTGTGTTCACTGATTGAAACCTTTCCTGTTCAGAAATAAACCTGCGAGCTGGTATCCTGTGTCGGTGACATTTCTGTAAACTACACAACGCAGCTGAGTTACATCTGCTACATAAAGCTCCCAATGAGCCAATCAGCGGGTCATTTCCGATCTGTCTCTTAAGCCACAGTTGCCCAAAGGCTGATCCTGCAAAACGCAAATACACAATCTCTGCTGTATGCATTTCATTTTGGACAGTCAGTATTTACTGCTACCATGATGACTTTTATCAAAGCATTAAAATAAATGACAAATACGTGAAATAACAGCAATAATTGCAAAAATGCCTTTTGTGTGCCAACATAATTACAACAAGTGCATTGTAATTATTTATCACTCAGCATCGTACCTGCTCTGTATCATTGCTGAGTGTGACAGCATTTCCATCCATGTAAGTTGGTGATATGGTCACTGCTCCACTAGCTGTGGCTTTGCCCGACACCAGGAGCTGACCTTCTCCTAATCCCAACTCTGGCACATCCCTGGCCTCCACCTCCACTCTCTTCCTCTTGGAGGAGCAGGAGGAGGAAGAACCTGTTACTCTGGAAACAATGATGCGGGATGAAGGGCTGGGAGACAGTTTCAGCCTGAAAAGAAGACACGGGTAAGAGCAAGTTACCAACTATTCATACACTTTCAACAGATTTTTATGTTTGGTTACATATTATTATTATTATTATTATTATTATTATTATTATTATTATTTTAATTATCCAAACTCTTGGAATTACTTTGAACCTATTTGTTAGAATTTTCACAATCCATAAAGTAGCATGTAATCCACTTGTATGACAACGTTCAAATGATCATCTTTGGAGAAACATGATGTTCAATGGACAGCAACATGAGCATCATATCAGTTATCATGTGCCACTTCTATAGAACTTAGTGTGTCTTCGTAACATGTTTAAATTTTCAAAGATATCACCACTCCAACACAGTGCTGTGACAAAGGCAATATTGTAGTAATGCAATTCTATGCAGGAAATTAAAACTTAAAATACCAAACTAATCATCAGGCTTAAGCCTGATGAAGCAAAAACATGCATAACAGCATGTACAAAACTGGTAACATCAAAAATCAAAGTGTAGTGAGCAAAAACACATTTCAGATTCAAAAAAATTAAATGGTGCTTTGTACAATGCACATTCAAACATGGACACATACTGTATGTGTCATTACAGGCATAGCATTCATTGAAGAATCTAATGACTCACTTTTATGTCCATTTAATTTATGTCCACTTTCCACAAAGTTTAGGTCTTCACAATATATCCTCTTCAAGACCAAGAACGATCCAAACGCTTTTTGCATGTTCTTGCATACACTGTTATTCACTGACGCTGCACAGGTAAGCTGTATCTGTTTCTGATGATGTGGAGTGTAAAGATCACTGAAGCAGTTTGTTTTTAAGAACTTGCACCTTGTTTGATGGCTTGTTTCCATCCAGCTCCATGAAAATCTTCTTCAGGGCTTCAGATGTGTACTTAGTCTTTTGAATAATTTAAGTTCAAAGAGTATATCAGGCCAAGCAGCCTATGGAGACGACGGTTAGGTCATAGTGGGAAGCAGCTGACAGCTGATTGGCTGAGCTGCCTCCATTGCTGTTGTGATTTTAAAGCAAAAAAAAAAAAAAAAAAAAAAAAAATTTGAACTCTTCATATCTTCCAGTTTTTGCACAAAACCAGTATTTTTTTTTACATCAAAACGTAGCTACAAGTCTCTCTCTGAAAATGCGAACATTTACATGTAAATTTAAATTATTTCTTTTTTTCATGACAGTTTTTATTCAAACAATACATGTACAGTAAGTGTGCAATACACAACCACTTTCGTTGTTCTCTTTTCTTCTTGCAGATGATCGCCAATTTGACTGTGACAGCAGCAACAATGAGAAACTTGTCCAACGTATCAAAGACAAGTCTGAGGAGGAGATTCTAAGTGCCATTTAAAAAGAGGTTACAGTGAAGCTCAGATGTTTTCTATTATATTTGACTTTTTCTTATCTCCACTTTGTCTTTAAAGTCCTAACCTGTAAAAGGACACTGAAGCTTTCTTTTGGTCCCTGATTAAAACCTAGACTAGCCAAAATTGTTTGTAAAACACAGTAGTTTATATTAGTTTTATTTATTATCATGTTTTATGATTCATTTACTCAAAAATATTGTTATATCAGTGATGGACATGTTCTTTTCCACCCATGTAAGAGCTGAACAAGAGCCTTGACACACGTCATTCAATAATTTATTTTGCAAGAAACAGGAAAATACATGTTATATAAATGTGTTGTGCTTTTCTACTATAATCTCTCTCTCTCTCTCTCTCTCTCTCTCTCTCTCTCTGTCAGGCCCCAGGTGTGAATAATTAATATTGAATGAATATCTTCAGCAAAGTGACTCTCCAGAAGATATACGGGACACTTTGACAGAGATAATAGGGGACTCGGTCTTAGTCCTTCCTAAAAGTAAAAGTTCTTCCTAAAAGTTCTTTCTAAAAGTAGCTGCATATCACCGTGGTGATTATGCAAATCAAAACAGATTATATCTGCAAAATTTTCCTTTTTTTTTTTGTAGTCACAATTTAGATTTTGCTTCTGCCAACAGATGCAAGCGTACCTGTGTACATATATGAGTTCCAGCATTCACCAGCAATGCATAATGGAATACGACCGAACTTTGTGAAAGCAGATCACTATGACGATGCTTTGTTTTTCCTTGGGGCTTCTTTTGCTACAGGGCATACTACAGTCAGAGGTACTGACAAGGAAAATTTTGAATTCATTTTGAGCCTTTGATAAACATTCTCCACATCAGTCGCCGTTGGATCTTGCTATAACTGATGTCTCCCTAAGGACCTGTGACACAAGAAGAGGAGGAACTGAGCAAACATGCCATGGCATACATCGCAAACTTTGCACACACAGGGTAGAGTATTTTATTTATGTTTTTTTTTTTTTGTCCCTCTGGGAAGAGTCATGGCAGTATTTTGCGCATGGGCCTTTTAAGCATTTTATTCTTGTGTATTTGCTTTCCTCACACAGGTCACCCAACGGGCCCGAATTGGTGGATTGGCCTCTTTACGACCACAATGAAAACTACCTGAAGCTGAACCTGCAGCAGATAGTCGGCCAGAAACTGAAACAGAACAGAGCCCATTTCCTCAACTTTGTCCTGTCCTGAAAACCAGAAATCTGCCATCGCTTTGACAAAGACGAGCTGTGATTTAGTGGAATGTACCAAAGAGTTCCATAAAGTGCACAGAACATGTCATAAATACAGAGCTAATACATTTAAATGTCACATAGTTATCAGTGAGGTTTGTGTTGAAACTGTCCGTGTTGCTGGGTCTTCGGGCAGAGTTGAGAATAGACGTGTCCCTCCCTGGCTGGACATTCGTCTCGATTTTTGCAGGTGCAAGTCATCTGGAAAAACACACAACATTAGAAATTTCTGCCTTTATTCTACCTGGATTTAACTGGGATTTGGAGTTTGACTTCCACTGAGAACACCTACTGTATATAAACGTAAAACCTTTTGTTTTTAAGTTTGTTAGTTTACAAAAAAAAAAAAAAGNAAAAAAAAAAAAAAAGTCAGAAATGAAAAAAAAGTAAAAAAAATGTGAAGGAGAGCTGCAAAAAACCCTCAAGGGGCTTGAACAGGGCAGCTCTCCATAAATGCATGAAAGTAACTAAATTATAAGACAATTAAAAGTGGAAAATAAAGTGACAAAACTAAAAAAAGAATTTAAAATGGTAAGCCATGGGGGAAAAATGATTGACAACATAACAACCCTTTTACAGCCTTCTTGAAATGAAAATGAGACATTTCAAAAAAAATTAGGAGGCAGGACATTCCATAAAATAGATCCTCTGTATAAGAAGCCAAACTGCAACTGTGTTGTTCTGCAAACAGGAGGCTCGAGTTTACATAGAGTGCGATTAGGATAATTATGAAATTGATAAAGGAAATCTTCAAAATAGGATTTAGTACCTGAGATTTGAGCTCATTGTGAACTTTTCGAAACTTCTTCTCTAGTTCCAGATGCTTCTCTTTAAGCTTCTCTCTGTCTTGTCGCTCTTTCAAAAAGTCTTCCTTATAGACCTCGGCCTGATGGTGGACAATAAAGAAATATGATATGAGGGAAATAACAGGAGTTTGAGAGCATGAAGAAAAATGCAGCTATTACTGATAATAAGATCACGTGTGATCTGAGTAAAGCTTACCTGATGCCTCCAGACCTCTTGTGGTTCACCTCCCTCACCGAGAGGCTGGGTGATCTGAAGTGACTCCTCTAAAGCCTGTGCAACAATATTAAAAAAATACAATTTTATATGGAAATAGTGGAAGTATGTGGGTTAGTATTTGTAAGAAAATCCAGTTCAATGACTCACTTTGTTTAGTCTTCTGATCTCCTCTTGCTGATGCTGCCCTCTTCTGGTCAGAGTACTGTTCTGCGCTCTCAGCATCTTTGCTTCCTTCTCTGCTTTCAGTAACTCAGAGATGACATCATCATCATTTCCCCCCTAAAATAAATAATTTCCCATCAATATTATCATACTTGGACAGAAATCAAATGATTAATCATAATCATAAATTTGGAATTCATTCATGCTATATTTACCCAGGCACCCTCTTTATCTTTGATTGGCTTGAAATTTACATCTTTACATAATCCAGTGTACTTTCCTCTTTCGTCCTCTTCATTTTGACCTCGGTTGTGCTGCAGTAATGTTCTTAGCATGCAGACCTGAGGGTCAGATCAAGAAATCGATACATGACATGACTGAAAATTGATTGTGACATGAAATTTTACTTTTACAGCTGATTTCTCAGTTTGTTTCTTACCTTCTCTTTGTAATACTGGACCATAGTTTGGTACTCCTTGGCCCATTTCTCATTAATGCGAAGAAGCTGAGCAAGACAGAAACAAAATGGATCTCTTAAGTACTAAAAGTGCTGTTTTGTGTTTTGGGATAAATATTAATTTTGGTTGTGAAATTTGCTCACCTCTCTCCTTTGTGCCTCCAAGATAACTATCTGTGCTTTCATCGTGCTGTCGGCCATGTGTGACTAATGCAAGTATAGGAGAGAAAAAAAGGGAACTTGTCAAATGTTATCCATCACACATTATCATGTAAGATTATTTTGTATGTCCATTGACTTCCTTTTACACAGCTTTGGAAGTTTCACTGTGAAGCGTTTCCAGTAACAGAGAACAGAGTTGGTTACGTGTAGTTTTGGGAATCAGACTGTGAAAGAGAGACAGTAATATGAGGAAAATTCTCTCTGGCATAACTTTTAAGAACTTACCTTTGTGTTTTCCAGCAGATTCTCTGGAAGACAAACTGCAGCTCCATGAAGCATTTCTCCGCTTGAACTTTCCAGTTTGTCACCCTCATGCCTGGTAACAAAACTGACAAAATAATGGAGAGGACATAAGTATCTCTAAAAAAAATATAAATAGTGCCACATGATTACTTATGATTGTGGAATAAAAACTAGATCCAGATGAATACATTTTAAAGTTATACATAGATTCCACCATTTCAGTGTCCCAAAATTTGAGACTCTCGCACTGGCCAATGTTACATCTATTTTGATCAAATATTTTTGGGATGTTCGGAAGATACTTAAGCTATTCCTTTTCATATACATACAACATTGATGATGGCCATAAAACTGATTCTTAAAGATGGGAAAGAATGAAGAGTTAATTTGCAAAAGTTCAGTTTTTAAAAAACTGCAAAAAATCATTACATTTCATTGTGCAATCCGATAACATCAATATGATGTGGAGTTGAAAAATAAAAATAAAATACAAAACACAACTAATCTACATATTACCTGGAATGCACAAATTAAAAAAAATTGACTTCTGAATTTTTAAAAAAATGGAGCTTATCTGTTTTTGCAAACAAACTCTTTGAATCTACTCAACCTCGTTTCCAAAAATAAATGTCTGACTGAATCTTTTTTTTTTTTTCTATAATTTGAATAGGAAAATAATTTTGGCAGACCTGTTTTGTAATTTTTGTCTTCGATCAAAGAACAAATTGGGCATCAATGCTAGCGCGGATGATTCTGAATGTCTCTCACCTCTCAATATCCGGAAGTGACGGATACAGTCTGTGAATCTGCTTTTTGTCGTTCTGTGTTCCCACTGTGGCCTGTGATCTCTGCACAGGTGCTCTGTCCATTATTTCCTCATGCAGGGACTGACAAAATAATGGAGAGGACAAATCCCATGAGATAGCTGAATTACTCAGTCTGCAGGGCTGCACCAAACTGACAAAACCAGTGTATTTGATATGAGTGTTGGTGCTTTCCATAGATATTTACACACACTAATAGTGGATATAATAGTGGATAAAATGATCAGGTAGAGACATTTATAATGCATTTTCTCAGCAAAAACAGTAAAATAAATATATATCACAATATAATTTCAGATGATATTTAGTCTGGTGTATAGCAATATTGATAATATACACTACAGGCCAGAAGTTTGAGGCCACCCCCAGATTTAAAAAAAAAAAAAAAAAAAAAAAATCATCAATACAGTGTTTGTTTTACAATTTGTTGCACAGGAAATGACAAAAATATATAAAATAAATCTAACTAGTTTTCAAGAACAATTTGTCGACAAGAGCGCATTATGTAGCCACTATGGCTTAAGAAATTATTTTTAATGAAGGCATGTTCAGTCTGTATTAGTGTGCTGGCACTTGGGTTGTGTTCCAACTCCCTTGCTGATGTGTTTCAACATTCTATTCAAGAGCTGCTGCCTGCCTTCTCCCACATCATTTTGGGATTAACTTGCTACACACAGTTTGGTCATACTAAATCTGGGGGTGGCCTGAAACTTTTGGCTTGTAATGTATTTAATAGAATCTATCTATCTATCTATCTATCTATCTATCTATCTATCTATCTATCTATCTATCTATCTATCTATCTATCTATCTATCTACAGTATATATATATATATATATATATATATAGATATATACACACACACACACACGTTTAAAAAAAATCCATAATAGTAGAGTACACTGACCTATAGAGGACAATGTACAATACATAGTCATATGGTCATATAACCATCCAAAAATAGGCTGTATAGGCTGTAGGGCTTCTCAAATATCTTGATATACCACTACTCAACCCAAACTAGGTCAAGATTTGTTGATCATGTGGCTGCTTGCTGGCTGCTTGAAATTTGGCTTTTTTTTTTTTTTTTTTTTTTTTTGGAATTCTATGAAACCAGGATAAAGTTCCTCTACCACTGCTGGCAGAAATGTATCCAGTTAGAGGAGATTATGCTGAAAAATAACTGAATCGCCTCTAAGTAAGATGTTTCTATGCTAGGCTCAGAACTTGTCAATCAATCCTCCTATAAACCCTCAAAGGACTAAAAAGCACAAACACAATAGAAACAGAAAAAGAAATCTCCAAGTACAAAATGTAAAAGGACTGTTAAAGGTTCTAATAAAATAAAGAGCACTCACCATATTGCTCGACGTGTGTTCTCTCCACTAAAGTGTTCAGTCTGATTATTATACAGAGGATACCCCATGTGATGTCATCAGACTGGCATCATCCAATCAGTTGCTGGGATTCCCTCAGCAAACCTGATGGTCTTTATCGTAGGAAAGGAAAGTACAACTAGTTGATCAACAACTCAGCCGGTAATAAACGAGCTGTTACTGTATAAATGGATGACTAAGAGAAAAATATGCTGCAACACTGTAAAAAATGACACACATAGGAAGGAAATTTTAGTTTCATATCTTAACCAAGGATGTTTTATCCAAGTTTTACTATTTTTTTTTCAATTAAAAGAAAAATCCATATTTATTTTATTTTTATCAATATTTTAAATATAAATCTACCTATAGGAATATTACTTTAAAAAAAAGAAAATATAAAAATGCTTTATTTAAAAAAAAATTTTTTATGTCCTTTTAAGAATAATCTACCTTAGTTTTACTCATTCACTTTAAAACATTACAGAACAAGTTAATTTTTTTTCTTTCTTTGCAGTTTTGCTGGCATGAATCAATTCCAAATTTGTAAAGATTGAACATAAAATAGTTATAGTTGTTAAAGCTACAACCCTTCATCTAAATGTAAACCAAAAAGGAAGTGTATATGTGAATGAGCTCGAATTTTAAACTTAAAGAAAATGAAGGATTGGGTCTTTAATGTTGTCATTTTTACAGTAAGCAGCTGGTAATTTCACAGCAGTGTCTTAACCAGAGAGTAACTCAGAGCACATGACACGGCAAGAAACCCAAAAACATTTTACAGTGTTTTTAATGTTAATATGAAATCTCTAAAAAGCAAACCTTAAAGGCCAAAGTATGGGAAAATCACACATGTTGCACAATCTTGCTGTACTCTCTGTTCTCAGAGGTGCTGACTCAGAGCATCTTTCAGGGAACACACACGGGAAATTACCCAACGACTCCTCCTCCTCCCTCCCCTCCTCCCCCGCTCCTCCCCAACTAACCTCAGCGCAGGGGACTCAGCTGCATTCTCACTTCTGATTGGCCAATGAATCCATTCTAAGGACCACAAACTGTTTCATTTGTCCATCTAGTATTTTATCTTTCATGTTGGTATGGATTTACATTACAGACATTTTGTTTGAAGTAGAAACTTCCCCTTGCATTAATGTAAGCAGATGTTGGGGAGATTTCTGCAGGGCATTATGGGATATTCCACTTCACTAAGGGAATCACTCATACTTCATTTGTTCAAAATCGGGGAAAAAAAGATAGGTTTACTTAAAATGATGCTTATCTCAAACCCAAGAGGCAACACAAACTACTGAGCCAATGCAGAAGTGGTTTAAACTGCAAAACTCCAGGCTTTAAAATTAAAATATAAGGGAGATGTTGCAGATGCCATGTTGTCCTTATTTTCCTACAGTCTGTGCCAGTGGCTCCCAATCCTGATCCTCAAATAACACAGCATCCATGTTTTCCATCTCTCCCTGCTCTCCCACACCTGTTCAGGTACAGATTTGATGGTCCTTCCCAGATCATGATTGACTAAACTTGTCAGGGCTTTCAAGGAGTCCTACTGCATTTGTTGTACCATGGAACTGGGACGCTGTGACTCCAAATTACATAAATTATGGTGAATTTGAGCTAAACAAAGTGAGGGACAACATGGGCGCCTCCATGAAAACTTTTGTTTTCACTGTTGGACTAAAAGAAGCTACGTCTTAAAATGTATGAGCTATTTACCTTTTCAATACAGAAGTGTTATATGTTTAACCTGTTACTGTGTCTGCATGCTGATTGTTAAAAAAAAAAAACCGCTTTTAAAGTTTCATTTATAAATAGAGAAATGACTGTTTACGGTGTGAGCAGCCAAGTTAAAATGACATCAATACCGTACCTGGGGTTGAGGAACCTTGTCCAACCCCGAGTCAGAATTCTGAACTGTGGGAGTGTTATCTTTGACTTTTCCAAGTCAGAGGTTGGAAATTCTGAGTTCCGAGTTTAATTCGAATGCAGCATTAGTCAGCATTTGTCTTTAAAGGAGTGTACAGGTGATTTTGCAATAAGTAAATACAACCCACAAACACGTTACATTATTGCTAAGTTTTCAATACATACTTCTGGAGCGGTACATCTTTGATTTTTTTCTACCTTCCAGGCAGCCATTGGTTTCAGTTAATTCTGGTACGCCATTAAAATGAACTTGTAAAGACTGGAAATGTGCTTTAGATAAGTCAGAAATCACAGCAAACCAAACATTGGCCTTATTGTTTGTCTAAGTTACTTAATTTAAACAGTCCAATATGGAACTACATGGAAAATAATGTATGTCTCCACCAGAGACAGCTTTTACTGATAAATCACACACGATTGTGCCTTCTACATGCGGACATACACATTAACAGGTGAAACATTGAATTTTAAGGTGGGTGTATCACCTGAACATTTGAATTTGAAAGGAGATTGGCAAAATAATATGAAAACTAAAATACGGTTATATGTTTTCGTAAATGGTTGGCAGTAACATAACTTGTATGCAGGTAGTATTGAGTTCAATCATACAAAATCACTGGAATGGTCCTTTAATATATTGTTTAAAACATAAAGTACTTTTCTTGTAATTTCACTCTTTTTATGTCCCTGTTGCCTCAGTGTTATAATTATTCAGTCAGGCTTTTGTATTCATTTAATCCCTGTCCTTTAAAGGGCCATACCACCCATTTTGCATGTTTGAGTGTAATATATTCAATTTTCACAAGATTGCTGACAATCATTTCCCAAAGGGTAACATATTTTAGCCTTTCTGATATTTTTCAAAATCTCTTAATCTTTCAAAATCAAATAAGCAAGCAATACACCCACCTTAAAAAAAATCAGTGTTTCACCTGCTAATAGTTATGCATCCTTATGAAGTTACGGTTAAAATTTTTCGATAAACGCAGGTCTTCTTTTGGGATACATGCATTCACTCTGCGCTTTTTATTGTGCTTAAATGCAAAAAATTATGTAACAAAGTCCACCAAGTGGTGAAAAAAAAAAACAAAACCTGAATACACATCTTGTTGGCGATGATGGATTACCTATTCCAAGAACATTTCAAGTATCAGCAAGTTGATTTTAATAGCGTACCAGAATGAACTGAAACCAATAGCGGNAAGAACATTTCAAGTATCAGCAAGTTGATTTTAATAGCGTACCAGAATGAACTGAAACCAATAGCGGTCTGGAAGGACCGCCATTGGAAAAATAAATAAATAAATAAATAAATAAATAAATAAATAAAAATGTAATTCATCCTTCCAGTAGTATGCTTTGGGAAATGATTGTCGGTAATGTTACGTGTATGAAAATTTAATATATTAAGCCCAAACATGAAAAATGGATGGTATGGTCCTTTAAGAAAAGACATCCTTTCCAATACTAATACTAATAATCTTATTTCCATGCCATTGTTCAGCATAAAGTAATGAGGGCTTTATTTAGTGCTGTTTGTAGCAGCGTTACTGACTGAAACTATGACGGCACTTACAGAAATGACTATGTTTGTGACTGAGTTTGACAGAAGGGGCTCCTGCTTGGTGTGACACCTGTGTGTGTGTGTATGTGTGTGTGTGTGTGTATAGTGAGAAGCTGCCGCGTCTCTTCCCAGCACCGACTCTCAACACCACCGTTTACAGTACATGACGTGACACAACAGCAAGTCGTTAGAAAGGAAAGAGGAGGCGCCGCGGTGCTTTATGTTCTCCTTCCTGCCACAACTCAGTCGCTTTAAAAAGTTCACACTCAGGTAACTCGATTGTTGAAGTTCCCATCTGTCTCAACACACATATTTCACTCATTTTCCCACAGCCAGAAGTACTGTATGTGCAGTTTTGTTTCTGTGAGTTTTGTAGGTGCTTCTAATGCACCAAACTGTAAAAGCTCATTCATTTATACAAAGCAAAATATTTCATAAGATATTAAATAACTTGAACATGTATATAGGTTATTATCTTTTCATTTTTTGTGCCAAACACATACCTTTGGCTTTATTTTTGTTCATGACAAACTGTTTAAGGTTTTATAGTCAAAGCTAAACATCTGAATAGAAAAGGTCAATCTTTCAGTTTTACACGCACACATGCAGGACCGAGGGTTTTGGTTTTGTATTTTTGTAGGCGTAGGATATATATCATCACCAAACCAATGTGGCAGCTGCACACACTTTCTAGGAAGATTACTCAAAGTAAACCTCAGAGCATCACCTTAATGTTTCCATAAGAGAAACCCCTCTAACATCCCCAATCACATCCTTCATAAAGCATTTTATTGCTTTTACCATTAGGTACATTTACAAGCATTAATATGTTTAATTACTGAACAAAGCAGTTCTGTTACTATGTGCTGTATTGTATTTGTAGCATGTGAAGTATGTGAGGAAGATGTATCAGTTGAACAACAAACTGAGGCCCAAACCAGCATTTCTGCTTGGAGACAAAGTGAGTCAACGTACAATCAAATAAATAGTCACATTTTATTTACAAATGTTACAAAATCCACCACATGGTGAAAGGTCACATAATCAGTTGAATGCAGTTTGATAGCAGCACTATTTTATTTTAACAAAACTTTTTCAGACTGCATGAAAAGGCATCTACACAGAACTGAACAGATTCACTAAAAGAAATTACAAAATCTAATGTCAGACTGTGACAAAATCTGTATAAAAAGACATTTTATACATTAGGTTAAAGTGTTACAAAAGGGTTTTAATCTGTAAAAATATATGACAGCACAAATATGAATGATATATGGAATGAAATCAAAGTCTGGACAAATATTTTGCATGTTTTTTTGTTAAAGTGAAATTTAATTTGGACACTTTCACCAGCAGGATCCACACGGTTTCTCTGGATCCGAGCTGCATGCATCGAGCTGCGACCTACAGTAACGAGAAAAATAACAAGAAATGAATTACAACCGTACCCCCTCCCTCACACACACACCGTCAGTTGTACTTACTCAGTCACTTCTTTACAGTTGTATTTAATTCCTTTATCCAACTCTTTCTGTAAGTCTTTTAAGGACGCATTCGTACAATTTGTCCTGAAAAGAAGAAACACACAGAAGACGTAGCGGTTACATTGTATCACAGCAAATATGACAACTAGTTTACGTAAAATAAAAGATAAAAACGTGTACAAAGTGAAAATCTTACACAAGTGATCTGTCCTCTGTGACCAGAACAACATTCAGGCTTCTCATCCTGGTGGAGTTAAATCTCTTCACCTCAACGCTCGCAAAAATACTTTGAAGAACAAAATATCATAATTTAGAAAGATTACACGAAATCAGAAGAACACAGGCTCCTAAAGCAGCTACTGTATGATAAGAAAGGTTTCAACATGCACTAAACACACAGGCATAAAAATGTTTTCAAATTATAGACAAACCGGTAAAAGAGCTAAAAGCTACGTAACCCTCATCACCAGCATCCTTATAAGAAATAACAGAAACATAATTATGTGTTTTTTGTTACTGTTATCATTAACAGTTCATAAAGCTGCCAGCAGGGGGCGTGGAGAGCAGCTTACCTTGTGGGACTGAACGGTGTCATTATGGATCCATTTAGCATTGCTGTTACATCACCACAGGCAACATCTGCAAACTAAACACACCATGATGGTGTCAAAGAATCAAACATTAGATTTATGTTAGACATAAAACTCAACTCACAAAAGAAAAGTGTGTTAGTACAAATAACTTATTTTATCATACAACTCCAAAGTTTTATGATTTCTTAAGACTTATTTTTATTGTATTTTGTATTTTTATGGCCTTCCCTTAACTGTGGTAACTGTTCTTATTATCTGCTTATCTTATTTTATTTATTTTTAATTGTTTTATGGTGTGGCTTAAATTGTTTTAAACTGTCATTTCATTGTGNTTATTTTATTTATTTTTAATTGTTTTATGGTGTGGCTTAAATTGTTTTAAACTGTCATTTCATTGTGTGTTAAACTCGACTATATTAAGCACCTCTGTTTCAAAAGGTGCTATATAAATAAAGATATTATTATTATTTTAAAGGGGACATATTTCACAGATTTCTGTTTTGATTTAGGGGTCTATTTTAAAAACCTTTAAAATGCTTTAATGTGCACCCCACACCCAAAAATATATAAATAAATAAAAATTTAAAAATCACAGTTATCCACTTCTACTGGAGCACTGACTGAGTGGCATCATGCCGTTTAGGTATTTACTTACGTACTGTCCCTTTAATACCCCCTGCTGTAAAGCCCACTCAGTTCTGAGTAGTCAGCTGTGTCAGGCCTAAGCTGACAACATCCACAGACAGGGAAACATGGATACTAGCCCAACACACACTTTTGCACTTGTGCTAAATTCTAAGACGTCACATGACATCATCATGTTACAGAATTAATCGACTAGTGAAGGGCCAGTTTCCTGAGCAGCTCAGGACCAATGTGTTTGGCTTACCAGATGCCTTTCTGCAGGCATCAATCTCAACTTTTACAACTTTAGCTTGAATGCGCAACACACCAATTAACTGCAGCAGCAAAGCAGGATGATGATTTTGAATGAAATAACAGGTGGCACATAAAGATACTGCCATCAAATCCGAAAGTGATTTCACATTTGGCAGCGTATGGACATTCCTACACAAGTACATAATACACTGAGGAGGTAATGAGGTGTAAGGAAGCATTCTAAGAATTCTGCTGCACAGCGAGGCCAAACCTGCCATTAAATCAGTAAAAAGGTTTCTCATAACACACAGATCACCTTCACATCCAAACTCTCTCAGCAGCTGAAGTAGAAAAGTGAGGGATTCTCTGAAAGTGTGGCTGTGTGGGACGCTGCTCCATGGAGACCAACACAAAGCCCCATTGATGAGAGACCAGACTGAGACTTTCCTTTCTCCTCTTCATCATACGCTCTTATAAACATCATTTGCATCATCTTAAGTCACTCATATATGTAAATGTTAAACACTGTATATGGTCTGATACAAGGATTGTTGTATTTTAGGTGGAAAGTTGTGATTTTAGACACTTACACCAGCAGAAGCTCTGTTCCAGAATGAGCGAACAGGGTTGTTTTCACAGTCAGCCCAGCCTGGGCAGCCAGTAGTGAATGTTTCTAGATAGATCGATAGACAGAGAGACAGACGATTTTTTTCACATTTAATCAATGTGTTTTGTTTATTTCACACAAATTCATGCACTTCATGTTCCTTTAGATTCTCACCCTTACTGCCCTCCTTTCCACACCAGGTCAGATCATCCAGCACAGATCCCAACAGCGTGTCCTCCAGCGTGACAAAACAATCCTTCTTCTCTGTGAAATCGTGGACCACATCCTTCGTTTTGCTCCAGAACATCATCTAATCACAAAAAAAGTTGATGTCACAATATCCTTCTGATATTGTTGAGTGTGTTATGCGTGTTGATGGATATTTACTCTGTTGCAGGAGGGTTCAAAGGCAGCCGTGGCGATCACAGGGTCATAGGCTTCAACAGGAACGTTACATGGATCTCGTCCTACATAGGCCATTTCAAAGGCAGTCCAGACTATTTGACAGTCAAGTCTGAGAAAGAAATAGAAGAGTTTAGAAATGTGGGTCAGTCTTGCTACAGTTGAAGTATCTTAAAGGAGCACACCAATGATTTTGCATGTTTGAGCCCAATAAATACAACCAAATAATACTGCCAACCATTTTCCAAAAAATATACTGCTGGAGCGGTAAGTTTTAAATTTGTCACTGTCGGGTGGAAACCTCATATCTCCATATTTCATCATTTTAATGTTTTTTAATAAATCAATGATATGGTCACATTCACATCTGCCTGTGGGTTTTATAAATATTTAATCAATGAAAAGTATTAAAAGAGCTTGTGACTAAATCTTGTAACTCCATAGGATTCTCAAATTGTCAGCAAAACCTCATAGCTCCTCATCACTCTGCTTCACTCAACAGTAAAAGAAGGAGCAGTAGATAGTTGTTTGGAGATAGTTTCTGTCAATGCAAGGCCAAATAAAGAACTGGTTGTTTGAATAAGAACAACATTTTCTTTACTCAAGAAACACTAAGTCTATAAAGGCTAATGTTTTATGTACAGTGCTGTGAAAAAGTATTTGCCCCCTTACAGATTTCTTCTGTTTTTGCTTTTTTGTCACACTTACATGTTTCAGATCAAACAAATTTTAATATCAGACAAAGATAACCTGAGTAAATACAAAATTCAGTTTTAAAATGATGATTTCATTTATTAAGGGAAAAAAGCTATCCAAACCAACCTGGCCCTATGTGAAAAAGTAATTGCCCCCTAAACCTAATAACTGGTTGTGCCACCCTTGGCGGCAACAACTGCAATCAAGCGTTTGCGATAACTGGCAATGAGTCTTTCACATCGCTGTGGAGTAATTTTGGCCCACTCTTCTTTGCAGAATTGTTTTAATTCAGCCACATTGGAGGGTTTGCGAGCATGAACGGCCTGTTTAAGGTCATGCCACAGCATCTCAATCGGATTTAAGTCCGGACTTTGACTAGGCCACTCCAAAACCTTCATTTTGTTTTTTTTTGAGCCATTCAGAGGTGGACTTGCTGGTGTGCTTCGGATCATTGTCCTGCTGCATAACCCAAGTGCGCTTGAGCTTAAGGTCACGAACTGATGGCCGGACATTCTCCTTCAGGATTTTCTGGTAGAGAGCAGAATTCATGGTTCCATCAATTACGGCAAGTCGTCCAGGTCCTGAAGCAGCAAAGCAGCCCCAGACCATCACACTACCACCACCATGTTTGACTGTCGGTATGATGTTCTTTTTCTGAAATGCTGTGTTAGTTTTACGCCAGATGTAACGGGACGCACACCTTCCAAAAAGTTCCACTTTTGTCTCGTCAGTCCACAGAATATTTTCCCAAAAGTCTTGGGGATCATCAAGATGTTTTTTGGCAAATGTGAGACGGGCCTTTGTGTTCTTCTTGGTCAGCAGTGGTTTTCGCCTTGGAACTCTCCCATGGATGCCATTTTTGCCCAGTCTCTTTCTTATTGTTGAATCATGAACACTGACCTTAACTGAGGCAAGTGAGGCCTGCAGTGCTTTAGATGTTGTTCTGGGTTCTTTTGTGACCTCCTGGATGAGTCGTCGATGCGCTCTTGGAGTAATTTTGGTAGGCCGGCCACTCCTGGGAAGGTTCACCACTGTTCCATGTTTTCTCCATTTGTGGATAATGGCTCTCACTGTGGTTCGCTGGAGTCCCAAAGCCTTAGAAATGGCTTTGTAACCCTTTCCAGACTGATAGATGTCTGTTCTTGAATTTCTTCAGATCGGGGCATGACATGTTGCTTTTTGAGATCCTTTAGCCTACTTCATGTTGTCAGACAGGTTCTATTTAAGTGATTTCTTGATTCTACAGGTCTGGCAGTAATCAGGCCTGGGCGTGGCTAGTGAAATTGAACTCAGCTTTCCAAAAAATGTGGTTAATCACAGTTAATTCATCATTTAACAAGGGGGGGCAATTACTTTTTCACATAGGGCCAGGTTGGTTTGGATAGCTTTTTTCCCTTAATAAATGAAATCATCATTTAAAAACTGCATTTTGTATTTACTCAGGTTATCTTTGTCTGACATTAACATTTGTTTGATGATCTGAAACGTAAGAGTGACAAAAAAGCAAAAACAGAAGAAATCTGTAAGGGGGCAAATACTTTTTCACAGCACTGTATTTNGTGACAAAAAAGCAAAAACAGAAGAAATCTGTAAGGGGGCAAATACTTTTTCACAGCACTGTATTTGAGATCTGAGACGTGGGAGCAGAGAAGAGTGCAGGTAAACCACAGTAGGTTGGAGTGTAGTTTAGTCTAGCATTTTTACAAGGTTTCCGCCCAACAGCGACGATTTGTTCTTCCTAATTTCCAGATTACCACTGGTTTCAGTTCACTCCAATACGCTATAAAAATCAACTTGACGAGACTTGAAACCTGCTTGAGATAAGTCCTCTATCACAGCAAAAATGGGGTCCATTACATTTTTTTTGTCTAATTTACTTTAAGTGGTCCTGGAAGAAAATGTATGTCTCCGCCAGGGCACATAGTCCCAGGAAAAGATTGCTTTTATTAAGAAATTAAAAATGACCATGCCTTGCATATTGGGATGAAGATGCTAGCAGGCCAGACATTGAAGTTTAAGGTGGGCATGTCACCTGAACATTTGATTTTGAAAGATTAGGGAGTTTGGCAAAAAAAAAAAAAAAAAAAACATAGCTTTTTCATTTTGTGAAATAGTTGGAAGTAATGTGTATGGAGTAGTATTTATTGGGCTTTAACTAGTATGGTCCTTTAAGGTTTGAAGCAACAACACAGCCTTCCCCTCATGTGAGACCTCCTAGTGGCCTGCAGAGGGCACTCATGTTAGGATCAATTTATTTGCAATTATTGTCAAAAGCATATTTTAAAATGTAGGTGTGTGTACTGCATGAATGTTTGAGTAACAGCAGCCACTGCATGATTAACGAGGGTTGATTGACAAACAATGGTTTTGTAGAGCTAATATAACATAATTCCTTTCGTCAAGTCAGGTCAAGTCAACTTTATTTGTAGCCAATCACACAATGCTTCAAAGGGCTTCACAGGCCCACACACGGACTTCCTCTCTCTCTCTCTCTCTCTCTCTCTCTCTCTCTCTCTCTTTCTCTTTCTTTGGTATTTTTACTCTACCTAATAGGAATGTTTAAATTTTACACTTAGAAATGCAATGAGAGATTATGATAAAAGCTGTAAATAAGGAAATAATTAAAGGACCATACCAGCCATTTTGCATGTTTGAGCATTGGTTGCAGTTCATTCTGGAATGTTATTAAAATCAACTTGTTGATGCTTGAAATATTCTTGGGATAGGTGTCACCTCAAACAAGTTTTCTTTCTTCTTCTTCTTATTTTTTTAGAAGTTATGTAATTTTAGGGTTTAAGCGCAATAAAAAGCGTAGAGTGAATGTATGTCTCCACTGGGGAATATAGTCCCAAAAGAACTATATTATTTTATTGAAAATTTATTGAAAATTTTTACTGAAAATTTTATTGAAAATTTAAATTTTACTGAAAATTTAAATGACCGTGACTTCATAAGGCTGCGTAACTATTAGCAGGTGAAACATCGATTTTTAAGGTGGGTGTTTCACTTGAATATCAGGAAAGTTGAAATACGGTTTTATTCTTTAGGAAATGATTGTCAGTAACTTAACATGTATGAAAATTGAATATATTTGGCTCAAACATGCAAAATGAAGAGTATGGTCCTTTAATTACAAAGTATTGCTGTAAATTGAAAACTGGGGTTAAATGTATTTGTATAGATTTTTTTTATTTGCATTCTAATACAATGACAGATGCATTGTTAGGTATTAACAATGGATTTTCTCTCCGTATGAGGTATTTTTAATCAGTTCAATATTATACCAAACTTAATTTTAAGTGTCACAGGTGCTTAAGTTACACCAGACTCTCTTTAAGAAGATGAGAAGAAAAGCACATTTTAAAGCAGAAATACTTACTTTTTGTCTTTGTTTGTGAGCTCCTGACATCTCTTGGTGAAGGTTGTCTTAAAGTTATCTTTGTGACTGAGCGTCACTCCGACGGAAACAGCGACGACAGTAACCAGAAGAACCGCGACAATGATGCCAACAAACACACCGCGACTCCTCCGCTTCTTCACAGGACTGCGATACTCTCCGCGCTCCATTTCTAAATAAAATACAATGATAAATTAAATAAATAAAACTTCAGGAAACTTGTATTCCCCTCTCAGCACTGTATGTTGTCACCCAGGACGTCTCACGTGCGCGCAGGCTTTTAGGTCTATTTATGTTCTCGTGCTCGCGCATTCACCGCTCGCACCCAGTTGGTCAAAGGTTGCTGAATTCTCCTCCAATCAGGAGGCAGATCTATTAAAATCGAGGTTGCCAGACTGTGGTCCGCGGGCCATCTAAGGATCCTTGCAGAGTTCCAGGCAAAATAAGAATAATTTTATTTATATTATGGAAGATTAAACATTTAGGCTGCAGTAGATATAGGACATAAAATGCAACATATATGAATATATGTGACTTTCTTCTAACTTTACATGAAAAGTGCATGCAGTATAAGTAAGGTCATTCACACATTGCCTTTTACTTCCTTTTGATATAATACTGCATATTACATGTACATTGTGGATTAATAAGGGATTTCTGTGCATGGATTAAATCTCCTAAACCATAAATTAAAATATTGTATCTACGTTAAATAAAATATGTTATTCATTCTGATTAATGCAGCTACAATGCACAAAATATAGAAATCAAGAAAATTACTGTTATTCATATATATTCAATATTACCATATTAATTTAAAAAAGACAAAAATTACATGGAGCATTGATAAAAACAATATTATGTTTATTATTACTTTGGTAAGACAAAAATTGGTTTGGTAACATAAAATATTGTAATAAGCTTGGATCAAAATTTTAATAATCATACAAATGTCCAGTAATAGGGTCAACATTTATTCTGGTTCATGTGTAAAAAATTTTCATTGAAAATATCATCGTGGCCTGGGTTTAATAAACTATGTTTTAGTGCAACATGATATCTTCCTTATAAAAATGTTAAGATAACATAAAAATAAATTCATTTGAGGAAGTTACCACATCCAAATGGAACTGCACTGCAAAAAAAAAAACAAAAAAAAACAAAAAAAAAGACCCATATATGGAAAACCATTCAGACAACACAAACTATAAAACTTTACTGTAATAGCATGTTACAGAATAAAACAGGATAAAACATCAACAGTGGTTACTTCAGGTGCAAGTATGCACCCGTTTGGCATTTCTGCCTGAAGATATTCATGATGTCGATAGTGAGCATGTGGGCTGATGCCACACCTCTACCTTTCATTAATCCAGTCAGACATTTAAGCCAAATAGCCACGTTATAGTAACTGGGTGAAATTCATGCAAATAAACCTTAATCAGCTCTTGGAGAAGATGTGTAGGGGACGGGTTGAGAGCTGTTTCGAGAGCTGTCCAAAGGTCATTGTTTATCCCGTAAGCTGATATGTTGTGAAATGCATCAGACCTTTGAGTATGAGGAGGATATGAAAAAGAAGTTAACTTTTCAGTTAATAGGCTCTTTACTTCTGTTTTTGAAAATATAATGACTTAATGATCAAATAATTATGGCTAATGATACATCATCTAGTGCCTGTTGTTGCTCAGATTTTGTACCAAAAAAAATAATCATAAATGTATATGATGGTTCAAAGCTGACATTAGTAATCAAATTTTGGCTATTGTGGCTATAAATAAAATTTTGATCAACCACACAAGTTGTTATTATTAAACAAGTTGTTTTGGTTATCAATGCTTACAATGAAACTAAATGTAAACTATCTACAACTTACAGGTATGTCAAAGACATTGCAAAATATCTCTAAATATATCTCTATAATGGTACAAACTCTTGTGGGTTATACAAAAAGTGCAGCACTACAGTGTGTCCAACATTTTAGCTACCTGAGCTTCCGAAACCAGAAAAATTACAAGACAAAATATGTTACTGTTTTTCATGTAACACTTTAATCTACCAGCCAAAAATCTATCAACAATGCTTAATAAAACAGAATTTATGCACATTGTTTTAACTGGGAATTCTCTTGTACTCTCACAGCTGATCTTAATGTCTGTTTGCTGTTGGCATTCTCCTTTCCTCAGTCAGGCCTGACGAAATATTTGCTGTCATATGGTGCAGAGCAACAAAAGCCTCACTGCATAATGCGATCGGCAGCCAGATACATTACCAAGATAAGGAAAAATATATGTTAATTCAAGGTGTAAATGCGTGCAGAATGCATTGGATCGCTGTCAGAATTATCCAGGTGTGAATGCGATCTGTATAGATGGCACTCAGCTATACAGATTGCAACCTTTGAACTGAGACTTACAATTTGCGTGAATAGGTAGCTGCACTTGGAACACGGACAGCAACAGCACAAAAAAATTATTATTTATTATTTTAAAAAAACGGATGAAGCTCATCCATGGAGTAAGGAGGAAACACAGGCTTTAATACTGAAACAACCTGCCCCCTGTGATCCAATCACAATGCAAGCAGAACCCAGATAGGAAGGACAGAAGGAGAACGCTTGCAAGGTTAAATGCAGGCCATAATATCAGATGTCATTATCTAGATATGTCTAGATACATATAAAAGGGAGGAAAAGGACTAGCCAAATCTATCCACACAACTGCAAATGTTGCGCAAATCAAGCTAATTTTTTTCCCTTTTCTTTTTGAGTTGGCCTATACAATGGTAATTTTCAGAAAATTTGCCAAAAATGATGCTTGATGGAGATACATTAAAATTTAGACCCAAAAGAACATCAAAACAACAAGAAACTTCAGAGCGCATGCTATAGCTGCTGCTTGGTGACTCAGCTGGATGTGGGGCTCTTTCTGTGTGTGTGTGTCTGGCAGTAGGACAGTTCAGGGTTCTGGACGCACTGAAGGATCATCAGGGTCCTGTGGAGAAAATGTTTGTTTTATCCCATGGTTCCATCATCACAGCAAAAACACACAGCTGTACAATATCTGCTCTCCACTAGAGAGTGTCTACAGTCTCCACCCATATCATGATAAGAATATTACCTTGATATGATGCTATTTAATGCATGATTAATCACACTATGCTGTTATACTGCAGGGTGGATCTGTGCATCGTTTTATTATGTATCATAAAATGTCACTTACTGGTCATTGTCTGTGCATGTCCAACGGAAACCTCTGGATCTGAGGATTTGGATCAGGTCTACAATGGATCCTTGGTTGCATGATTCTCTGCAGAAGACAAACAAGTACCTTGAATTGTGGATATGAATATTTTGTGTAATTACAGCTCTGTCTGACATTTTCATACAGTGTCTTTTGTTTGTATCCTCACATAAAGGGTCCCTCTAGATTGGTCACCACCTTTATGTTGACATAATCCACCATTTGTGGGTTCAGGCTGTCCAGTTCCACACTTCCGAACATGCTGTGAACGAAAATGGAGATTTTACAACATAATGAAAAGGCTTGCATGTGCATATGTGCCTTGTCTTTTTTTTTTTTTTTTTTTTNTTTTTTTTTTTTTTTTTTTTACCTTTTCCTGTTGAAGGCATTTTCAATAGAGCCATTCAGCAGCACAGTGATGTTACCACATGCCATTTCTGCAAACTAGTACGCAGATGAAGAAAAAAGTCCCATTAGAGCAACATTCAGATGCTGATTTTGGCAGAATACAATGTTATGTTAAAGATACACGGTATGCAGCTGTAGAATGATGCTGAAACTTTTCTTCCGTTTTGTCACTAAACTCACATTTTGTGAGGCTTTCCTCCACAAGGAATACACAGGATGATTATTACATGCTGACCACGCTGGACAAGAATGGAAGTCAAAACCTGTGTCAAATACAACACAGCTAGAAGTGATACAATTCAAAATGTACATGGATAAATGGTAAAAATGAAATATAAGTTCTGTCAGTGATAGTAGCAGATGTGATGATGGCACATGAAGTGATGTGATGAAGTGATCTGCAGTGTGGATGAGGATCAGAAATGAAGAGCCAAACAGCTACAGTTTCCTCAGCAATGAGGTTTCAGTTTGAATCCAACAAGCATTCTTCATGGAAAACTACTGAATTAAACTTTGGATTGTTCCTGATATTGTTGTAGATAACATTATAACTCAATCATAAATGAAATGAGTGCAGATATGCATTCATTTATGTCTAAATATATTTTATTTAGGGCTGAATACTCGTTCCTTAAAGATAAGGGTATTGATACCTTTTCTATTTAAAAACAGCCTTTGAGTTAAAAGTTATAAGCTGCTTTAAAATAAAAATAAACAAACAAAAAAGCAAATTTTACAAAAATATATTTAGTGAGATATTTCAGACTAGATTTTAGACTAACTGCAACTTCCTGTATATTTCAGTATTTGTTGATCTGGCTTTGCAGTGTTGATGGAGAACTTAAGACAGTTAATAATTAAATGGCAATATTTTTTAATTTAAAAATTGGTCACAATAATCCATAATTTAATCATTTAATCATTGTGTCGTGACTGAGTTACGTACTTGTGTTTTTATCATTTTAACAGTCATTAATGGGTCAATTTCTTGCTATTTCTTGTAAGTTTCTAATCATCTGTGTTTTGATCCACTTGAAAAATCCACCTGAGTCGTCTTCTTGTCCACACCAGATGAGGTCATTGAACATGTAACCAACCAGTGTGTCTTCCAGGGTCCAGAACTGACGAAGCACCGCTGCATAATTGTGCATCAGTGTCCTGGTTTTACTCCAGAACAGGAACTAAACAGAGGAAGACAAAATAAAAAGCTAACTTCATTAAAATGCACTGATTTGGGTTTTACTCCGTAATAAGATAACCATTAAGACGAAAATATATTTTGGCATTTTGGTCAAGCCGACCTTATCACAAGGCCAGCTTTCTGGCATGGCATGAAACATGTGATGGTAATCCTTTAGCGTCACATTACAGGAAGACTGACGAGAAACTGCCTCCTCAAAGTGACTCCAGATCTTCTCACAGTCGCACCTAAACACACAAAACACACAAATATACCCACACAGAAGACAACTTTCCAGTTACAGGTCAAGATAGGCAAGATCCAATTCAAGTCCCAAATCATACAATCTGGGTTTGGACACTAAATGATGTGTTTTTCACTTGTGTTGACAAGGATATTTTATACCACAAAGCAAAAAGCTGTAATGCAATTATGCATGATTGTCGCTTCCGTTCTCTTTGTCTCTTTTGCAGATATACAGACATCAGCCAGACACTTTAATGATATCCCATGACATTCATTCATTCAAAAGCTCATCAAAGTTCTTCTGTCCTTCATCTGGGCCTATGGTTGGACATTGTCTTGAATATGTGCTCTGTTTTTGAATATAATGCTGGTGCCAGCCAAAATTCTTCTGGTTTGGGTTTGGGGAGGGAATCAAGTCCAAATGAGGCCATTAATCATTGCCATCAAATTTAAGCTGCAGATCGACTTTTGATTGTCTCGAGTCTAAAGTCAGATTTGTAACTTGAGCCTCATTCGAGACCAATTCATTGTAAGACAAATACAACTTCTTTGATTTCTGTATGTTAACTGAAGACATTAAGACACTGGACATATTATGAGGATAAAGCTCTGTACAGTGCGTTACCTGAAGCTAGGATTAACTAGCGTGATGTAATTGTAACACCTTCCAACCACAATGTGTTTTATGTTGGGGGTTGTTCCGGGTTGTGCTCTCAGTTGACTTGGGCAGAGCAAAAGCATAAAAAAGCCTTTGAAAGAGACACAAAGATAGAAGAAAGGGCACATTATCCCAGCCATTTGGGAGGGATACATCAAAGTAAAAAAAAGAAAGACAGAAAAAAAAGAAAGATAAACAGCTCATTATTATGGCTGAATCACTCTGTGGGTGGTGGAGGAGTTTACTTACATATTGTCACGCTGCAGATTACAGAGGAGGTCATGATGAAGAGAGA
Organism: Lucifuga dentata; assembly: GCA_014773175.1. NCBI lineage: Eukaryota > Metazoa > Chordata > Actinopteri > Ophidiiformes > Bythitidae > Lucifuga > Lucifuga dentata. The sequence continues at coordinate 63,421 of VXCM01000296.1, forward strand.
GGGACTCTGAATGTCTCATTGCTCTTCAGAAACTGGATAATATCTGCAGATTTAGAAGAAAATCAAGGCCAAAATATCTTGAATGTGAATCCAGATTATGATTTTTCCCTGATTTTTCCCTAACTGTAAGTTGGTAGCAAACGTGTGTTCTGTGAGTTGTGGATGTGGCATCAGGCCAGCAACTCTCCTGACTGTGAGAACACATAATGTGTTTGTGTGCTACTGCATGATTGACTCGAATCTAATCATGTTGTGACATGTTGCTTCCTCCCACGATGTTTTGTTTAGAGTTGTAAAACTTGGCAGCTTCATACTCAAATACCTTTCAGGTCATTTTTAATAACAACCATTGATAACAGCTGAACTTTCGACAATAATAAATCTCCTGACATTGAAGATGTAACAGATAAGTAACAGAACAAATCAATACACATTCACAGTTTCGTAAGTCAGTAAGAAAGCAAGTAAAAAATGCTTACCATTCTCCAAAGTGAACATTTAGATCACAAAGTTAAGGCTCCATTAATGTGGTGTTCATTGCCTGGCCCTAGCCAAATGGCCACCCAAACTGAACCCCGTTGTGGTGGTATGTGATGGATGTGTGTCCTCCTCTCAGGACCACTGGATAACATGCATGAGAAGCTGGATGAACACAGCTACTTACCAACCCAGAGACACATTTGAGGGACAGATTCGATGTTTTTCCAGCCTGATGTTACAAATAAGACAGCCTCATGACTTTCATTATGGGGCCATTAAACGTGTATACACAGACAGTGGGACTTTCTCTGGGAAATCGTGGCATGGGTCAGGAAGAGAAATATGTGGCTGTTATTGTTATTGAATTATGACAAAACTCAGGTCAGAAGACCAATTTCTGTCTGAAAATGTGCCTGCGGTGTCATTTTGAGACATGGTCAGAAGTAGAAATTATGGATTTATATGCAAAAGATATGATGAGCGCGTAAAGTAATATGATTTATTAGAGGTTAAACTATCAAGTGATATGTGTGGCTTCAAAGACATCTTTAGTTTCATTAAATATCACTTTTTATCTTTAACAGCAATTTTGATTTAACCTAAGGTGAGTCTGTATTTTAGTACTTTAAATTTATATCTGTGCTCAATTTTTGTTGCACTCATCATGTCCCCTGGGATCAGTATTCTGTTTTTCAATCCTACCCTACCCCCCTATCCTATCCTATCCTATCCTATTCGATCAATCAGACTCTATCTTAACCTGTCCTATGCTATCCTATCTCTCATTTAAAGTATGTAACTGTGGCCAAATTTCTCATAAACTGCTAAAAAGATAATGATTTAGAGTTTCTGCCTCCCTTTTGTGCAGTAATGATGTTGTGCCCTGTTATATTTAGAGCTAGTTGCATTCTTAGCGCAGCACAGCAGAGGACACAGAGCACGTCCACAGGACCGACCCAACCTATTGACAGAAAATACTCTGAGGTTAAAGAGCTGAGAAAGTAAAGGATGCTGAACAAAGATTGATCAGATGAAGATAGCAGATTTATAAAATGAGCATCTTTCTTCAAATTCTGTATAACAATAACATCACTGTAAAAAAACACAAGTTAATAAAAACAAAAAACTTTCCTAGAAACATGTCCAATACTTTCCCATTAAGGAAACTAAAACAAGTAAAAAATAAGCTTAATATTAAATAAATGTGACTTTTAGTGTTTTCCATGAAAGCAAGGCTGTTAATTATGACAGAATAAAACACAACACAGTCTTATATGGTGATTAACAGACAATATAAAGGTGTGTTACTGCCACCTTCTGGACTAGAGAGTGAGTCAGGTTAATTACCATTATTCGTAAGTAATAGCAGTGATTACAGTGTTATTAAACCAGCAATTTTTATATTCAGATTTCTATTAAAAATGTGATCTAGTCATCAGGCATTTTTGACTTCAGACCTCCCAGATAACAAAGATTAACACAGTCACCACAGTTATAAAACTCAAAGCCTGGATAAAGAGGCTGAGTGAATGTGGTTTGAGCTTTGTGGATAAGAGTCACTAAGTCAGAGATACTGTAAAATGACAAAGTCCCAGCTTTGTGATCCAGATATACTCCTATCTTTGAAGAAGGAGGGGTTTGTAAATCAGTATCATTATTGTGCCAATAAGAGAAACCATATTCCGAACAGTCCAAACTCCAGGAAATCTCATTCATTCCAAAATGACAGTCATAGTCCCTGCCCTTTCTGTTTATTCCTTTATATGCCAAGGCGATGCAAACCTTTCCGCAATCCTGGCTGCTCCACTCCACCTCCCAGGAACAACATCCAGTCAGACCCTCTCTGCACAGCAGCTGCTCCCAGTAGTCAAATCTCTCTGCATGATCCGGGATGGGCTCAGCGTTCTGTACATATGTTGCTTCAGCATCATCTTCAGACCGTTTGAGCTCATAATAGGCTGTGTTTGGATCCAGAGTGTGATTCTTCCAGTCTGGAAAGGAAAAAAAAACAAAACCTGATGTAGGATTAAAATGGAAATAATGTAGTACAGACGTTCACATTTTATAAACAGGCAAACATACAATACCTGCAATGAGACAGCTATATTGGAATATATAATATGGATGGATGTATTACTTTAGTATGTAGAGTACTGGAGGTAAGAATATTTTCTTTTGAGAGACTACTTTTTAAAAGGTAAAACTTTATGACTTCTACATGTAGTATTTTTTCCCCTTAAACATTGATACTTAAATTACCTTACTAAAATAAAGTCTATGAGTACTTCTTCCATCACGTAAATGTAAATTAATGATTATTTTCTATTAATGAAAGATATAAAACTCACACTTGTAGAAATCATCCATTTTTCCTAGGTCAAAAAACTGCTGGATGAAGGTGAGGTTAATGATTCATCTTGAAGAGAACCTCTGCTAGACTCCTCTCATTTAAAATCTATTAGGTTGTTAGGATTCGTAAGAGACAATTTTTCTTGCAAAAACAACTCAGTTTCCTGAAATGGGCGTATGGATCTGTTCTAGCCAATGAGAATGGTATTTTTACATGCTGTAGTATTTGATGACCAATGAGAGCGAGAGTAACATTCCAAGCCCCACCTACTACCAGCTTTGAAAACAAGACGAAAAAGCTAGCCAATCACAGCGCCTCTAATGCAACGTCATGCACTTCATCCCGGAATTGAATCTTCGGGTCTACTCTCTGAAGTAGAGTACCAGTAAGTTAACCCTGCGTTGTTTAAATAAGTTACAGAAGTAGTTTTATGAAAAATAAATAAGGTTTAGTGGCATAGCTGTTTGTATTTGGTACCTTAGTTTTCATTAAGCTACGTCCCTCCGTAGCTGTGAGCTAACTACCAACATGGAGCTAGCTAACCATTTCTTTTTTTTTCTTTTTTCTTTTTTTTTTTTTTTTNTTTTTTTTTTTTTTTCTACTGAACTGCTTTTGTAACGCGACCGGTGTTCCAGATCACCGAATGACGCTGCTAATTGATGACTCCAACATTAATATGCTGTGGTTGCATGTAATGATACAAAACATGTTTCGGCAAAAGGCATCAGTTAATGGGGTCACTCGTTAATCCTAAACACCCCGGCATGCTACCGTGAATCTGAACAGTCTGTATTTAACTTCCTCCCTCCAGGACCTGCATTCTGTACACCTGTGGATATTTCTCCTCCTCTTCCTTTTCAACATGGCTGATCCCTGGCGAGAGTGCATGGATCACTGTGTGGAGGTCACCAAACAGGCTGGGAAAGTATGAAAATACCTTTACAGCTGAATTTTGCATGTGGTGTATGACCTAAAATTCATCTCACAACATATTTTGGATGATAATGATATATCGAAATAAATAATTTTCATCTAATGATTTCATTAAATTAAACATGGTAAAGACAATAAAGTAACAGACTATGCAGGATGGCAGTAGAAGCAAAAAGTATAACTCTAAGCAACCTCTTGTATCACCTCATGTGACATGAAACAATGAAGCTGATATCCACCATCAATAAGAATTGGGTAATAACTATTATAAATTCAATGTAGAAATGTGTCTGCAGTCTTTGAAATTAATATTTGTAACACGCCATCACCATCAGTGTCATTAAAACACATTAGGGTAATTTAAATGGCAGACGTAGCCATTCATCCACAGAAGTCTGCTTGCTGGGTTCATAATAGTTGTGTTTTTGACAGCTGATCCGTGAGGCGCTGGAAAAGGACATTGCCGTCAAGCAGAAGAGCTCACCAGTTGATCTGGTGACCGAGACGGACCAGAAAGTGGAACAGCTTATTATATCCTCCATCAAGGAAAAGTACCCCACTCACAGGTACTCTGCCGCATCAGAAATTAGGGCCACAGATGGTATTTGTTCTGCTTTATCATAGAATCATGTCGGATCTATACCTTTCATTTGACACCTATATGAAATGTAACTAGTACCCTTTTGGTGTATGACACTGGAACAAAAGTATTCCTTCAGTCATTCATTTATTGATGAAGCATTATGAATAAAATGACCATTTATTAATTCCCTGCCCTGTGATTTTGAAGCTTCATCGGTGAGGAGTCAGTAGCAGCAGGTGCCTCCAGTATTCTGACTGACAATCCCACTTGGATCATCGACCCTGTTGATGGTACTACCAACTTTGTCCACAGGTACTGCTGTACTGTTGTTACTGGACATAGCTGCTATGTAAACCACTGGGGGGAAAAAAAAAAAAAAAANTTTTTTTTTTTTTTTTTTTTGGATTTGTTGCTCCTTAACTATTTTTATCTTTTAATTAGGTTCTCTCAGAATGTCCTCTTTGTCAAGGATAATTAGCCAGTCTAGATGACACTGAACTGATAATAGAAATTGATTCCTCTATGCTCTATGGAATTCACTAAATTAATGCTATGTACCTTTTTATTTAGGTTTCCATTTGTGTCTGTATCAATCGGCTTCACTGTGAATAAAGAGGTAGGCTTTATGTTTTTGTGGATAACATTTTCTTTATGTTGTCATTAAATGACATTGTTAACCTCTTAATTAAAAGAATCATTAACAAGATCATTGCCCCAATAATCCAATGAATGTCTGATGAATAGAAAGAACCCCCTCAGGAAAATGTACACCTGCTGATGTATGGCAGTCATTCTATTCTTAGCATTCCACAACACATAAATCTCTTGTTTTTCTCTGCTGTGTCTTGCTGTGTCTCAGATAGAGTTTGGGATTGTCTACAGCTGCATTGAGGACAAACTGTACACAGCACGAAAAGGGAAAGGAGCTTTCTGCAATGGGGTCCCCATCAAAGTGTCTGGACAGGAAGGTTTGCTGCTCATATTAATAATTATCCCATCAGGCTTTGGTGTTGCTGTTATAAACAAATCCACCAGGTGGAGCCAAAACCATTCCTTACATGGAAAGCCCTCTAGTTTGACAGCTTGTACAGTAATAATAACATCTCTACAGAGTGAAAATTAGGAGGCACTACATGTACATTACACACTGTAATTGTGTGTTTTGATAAAGTTACAGCATTTTCTGTGTTTGAATAAACAGGATTTAATATGTTGAGTGATGCTTTATCTCTTTTGTTTCCATCTAAGATATTACCCAGTCGCTGGTACTGACAGAAATGGGTTTCAAGAAGGATCCTGAGCATTTTAAAATAATGATGGGCAACATCAAGACCATCCTCAGCATCCCTGTACACGGGTAAAAGTGCACACACACTTCCATGCACTCAAGCGCAAACTTAAGCAAAGCACATGTAAGGTGACGGTGTGTCATATGCTGTTGGATACACAGCTAACATCCTGTTTCCATGCATAGTATCCGGTCTCCGGGCAGTGCAGCTGTAAACATGTGTCTGGTAGCGTGTGGATCAGCTGATGCATATTATCACATTGGTATCCACTGCTGGGACATGGCTGGAGGGGCCGCGGTTATAACTGAAGCAGGAGGAGTTATTATGGACATTTCAGGTGAGTCAGTTTAACAAGGTGAGACCTTTTTTCTAAAATTTCCAAAGCTGCAGCGTCGTCGTATAAAATGAAGAATGCATGCGGCAAAGTGATGAATTTGTCACTTTATCCTGGACATTTAATAAGAAGGTTACCACGCCCCTGTATGCTGAGATTCAGTACATTTAGATGCTGGAAAATATCAGACATATATGCAAGTTTCCGAACCCACAATGCGTCTGCAAGACAGCCTACAGATTTTGGGAAGCAAGGAATGCTGCAGTCTCTTCTCTGAGTTCATATACGTGGCTCAGAATTGCCCCTCTGACAGCCAGCGGACATTGGAGTGAAGCAGCTGGTGTCATCTCATTATACAGTACAGAATACTGTGTGTGATTGAGAGGGTGGGCTTTGATAAAGTTCACTACATGTATAACATCCTGTAGAACCTGATATAGTTCATCATCAATCTGCTTAGCAACAGGTGCCTCACGATGTATAATGCAATGTGTGGTAACTACGTTGGGAGCTTTCTGCCTGATCAGCGCTGTCACTCCGCTGCACTTGCCGGTCACGGCAGTGGCTCTATCCGCACACACCCCACACATTGAGACCAGTCGATTCCATTCGATTCAATATATTTATCCAAAATCTGAAAAATTTCCTTTCCAGTGGCCCTACCTTCAAGTGCTTTGCAAAAAAGTATTTGTTCCGCAAAGTTTTCCTCATTGAGGAATCTGATGTAAACAAGCAGTTCTGCAGCAGTGCCTATGTTAAAATCTTTTTTGGCCATGCAGTGTGGGTCTGCCATCACACAAAGCAATTTTTTTTAATATATCTACTGTATCTTTTATATTCAGCTCTAAACCACTGACATATTCAGAGTACTGTTTGTTCTCCACTGCTGCCCACCAACCGTTCCCCATCACTTCTGCTCAGTGACATGACTGTAAACAAGCTATTTAAATAGAGTTTATAAGCTGCAAATAAATGTTATTGGTATTAGTTTTAATCAATATTCTTTCTGTTTAATGCTGTACAAAATAGCAGCATGTGATATAATGGGTATGACCTGACATGATAGCGCTAAAAACAATGTTGGCATCATGAGAGTAATGCTGCTGGTTGTCTTGATCATGGCGTCCTGCTTAGTGCAACGTCGAAAATGAAGGTTATTGCAACGCTTACAAACAATATGAAAAAACCCAAATGAAACAGTTTGTTGTATCAGTAAATTAGATTCTGAAGTATCTACCAGCAAACGAAATGATTGGATAAGCAATTTGAAGTTGGAGTAATATGAAACAAAAATCAATCTTCTCGGGTAACGATGGTGAGAAATAGCGCTCTGTAGTTCACTGTCGCATACAGTATACCATATATTTATACACTCAGAGCAACATTAGCACGTTCAGCGTGATTAAACCAAAAATTGTGACATTAACTGTGTATTCTTTGAACCAGGCGGACCGTTCGATCTGATGTCTCGGAGGCTGATCGTAGCGAGCAGCGCGGCGATAGCAGAGCGCATCGCTAAGGAGATAACAGAGTTTCCCTGCAGACGGGACGACACAGACAGCTAGTTTGGCCATTTGAACACATCTAAACACAAATACACAAATCTTTTAACATTTCAGGAGTCAGCGTTTGCCTTACAAAACTACCTCTGAAGAACACTTGAGTAGTTTCATCAGAATATTCACCCCAAACACTTTTAACCTGCTCCGGTTATTTTATTCATTGTCAAATTTATTCATTTAGTCATATTTTCTTTATGATATTCAATTTAATTTTTATTGAAGCTTATTAACTTGTTTGACGGTGTGATCACAGAATTGTATCCATGTTTATCTTGTTTATTTATTCTTGTATTTTATCGCTTTGCTCTATTACAGTACATACATTTTTATCAATGTGGACAGTGCGGCCAGAATATTATCAAGGAAAACTGAAGTACAGTTATGAAGTAAAATTAGTGCTTTTTAGTTAATTAATGTTTTTCATATAGGATTTTGGTGCTTAACTTATATTTATTAAAGATTTATCTCGATGACATTTTACTGCTACCAATAATTTGCACTATAACAAACGTACTCCAAAAAAAAAATACCTCAGTTTCTGGAGGCCAGTATTTAAGTTTCTACTATATAACTGCTTCTGTGCCACCTCCTCTGCTACTTAACTGTCATAACTAATGAAAAATTGCAAAGTATGAATACTTTATGAATGTTTCTTAAAGCATTAAATAAAATAAACATTAGTACAAGTATTTTCTGGTTGTCAGCAGCCTCTTCATGATCCCGATGATACACAAACTTCTCAGTAGAATTGTGCACAAAGTTGTCATGTTGATGTAGTTTTCAACATGGACGAGACAAAATAATAGGACTAATTACGAATAGATAAAATAATAGAGATCACGACTATTTCATTTTGAAATATACATACAGAAAATAGCTAAACAAAACACCCTTCAACACAAAAGACACAAGGAAACAACAAAGAACAGCAGAATTTAATGTAACATCTCTGCAAAGCTCCCTGTGAGCAGAACAAATAAAAGAAAAAAAAAGCTTTTTGATTTCACACACAGCGTTATGGCCTATGGCTGAAACACCTCAGTGACACCAAACAGCCTTAAATCAACCATGTTTTCAGGACATGAATAAATACCCATGTTTACCCTGACCTAGAACACAAATAAACTCACTTTTCTTCCATATAATGTCCATAAACTAAAAACATAAACAGAAAAATGTTCCATGTGGCATAAAGAGAAAGCAGGCCTTGGTCTCAGACATTCTATACAAAAACATACTGACTGTGAACTGCGTACAGAGATAAAAACATTCACAGCTATTACAATTTAAGTCTTTACTGCATCTCCTGAGTCGATAGGAGAAACTGCAACATGGAGTGTGAAACACTTTTGGAAAATCAATAATTCATATCCAGCTGAAAGATGTATTTGACATAATCACCAGTTTTGGAAATCCAGCCCTCCTCTGTCAACCCCACCTGATGCTACAGAAATGCTGCACACCAAATCTTGCTGTTTCCTGCCTGCTTCATGCCATTTGGAGGAGAGGTGAAACGTCAAGACTAAGCAGCAAATCCAGTTGTTGTGAACTGCACCTTCTAGAACAAAGCTGGTTTCTTAGATTTAAAAAAAGTTGACATTCTACAGACACTTTTTTTGCTCTCACACCTGACAGTTTTCCCTGATACAAGACAAAATGGGTTTGATGGCGAGATTGCAAAACACTTTAGACAGGAAACGTCTCAAGGCTTACACCGTTCACTCTGCACTGCTGACTTTCAACAACTTCAATGTCATATAGTGGGCCTCATTTATAGCAGTGAATCCATGGAACCAAACATCCAAAACATCCATCAACTGGGATATATTATTCATAATGGAGCTGTCAGTGAGACAGCAGGGCTGATCTATTTGCACTGCATGTCCTCTTCCTTTTCTCAGCCTGTCTTTCTACATTTTAGTTTAGTGCACAAAGGGACAACGGGGTGAGGGTGGGAAAGGGACATCTATATCAGAAATTGTCTGACGTCCCCTGTCCTCAGATACCCTGAATGTCTGCCAGTCTGATCACGAATCGTGATAGAAGGATGACAGCGTACACTTACAATTTTACATACCTGTAATATCTGGACATTTCATCAACAGTTATCTGTACTTACTGTGCCAATGTAACATCAAAAGTACAAGGAACATCTTCAGGGTGTTTCAACAGACGGATCTGAGTTATGCAAGGTATGGTAACAATATGCATTGTGTCTGAACAAGTCCGAACAAAACAACCACTCTTTCCGCTTTTTTAATAGCCNCACACACACACACACACACACACACACACACACACAGAGTTTCCATAAAAAAACACAGACAAGCAAGTCATCAGGTACATTGCTGCTGTTACATTTATATAGTATCAGCCGGAAGTAAGTACATCACCCCTGTCTATTAGAAAGAAAAAGAGTTTTTACTTTCTGGAGGCAATATCTAGATTGGATAGCCATTTGGAGCTGTTGATCTCCCAATTTCAGTTATTGTTAAATGTGCTACAATAAAGGCTCAACATATCCAAATGGATATCCAACCTAGACATTACCTCCAGAAAGTAAAACCTCTGTTTTTCTTCCTAATAGACGGGGTGGTGTACTTACTTGTGACTGATACGTACATGCCTACTCCCATTCACATCTTGTGGGAATTCAAGAATCATCACATTTCCGGTCTTAGAATAAGTAAAACAAAGGAATTGTATGGCTCTTGCAGCATTTACCACTTTAATTGCATAATCAGTCTTGCAGCAAGGTCTGTGAAACCGAACAGCTTTGTGGCAAGATCAGCATCAAGTGTTTTCAGAATGTCCTGCAGTTCTGTTGCAATCATCCAACGCAGCATGTTTTTGACTTATGTTGAGAATTTATTGTCATGTCACTTTTTTCTTGATTCTGAAGAAAGGCATCTTGGCCAGAATATTTGAGCAACATTAATAATTAAAATACACACATATCTACGGGAACGGTGTCCTTGACTTTGTTGACTTAGAATTCAATACAAATTTAATGCATAATTAAAAAAGGTAGGGTAGATGCTGTGAGTATATTAGGCTATAAGCACTGTCATAATATTTGATCTTCCTACCTGCAGTATCTCTGGTTGGACTGACTCACATATATGATGCAAGTAGCTCATACAACTTATGTTATGCAACTTATATCTAACTATCGGAAGTAGCTGCATTTCCTTAAATTGAAATTTCTATTTTGAATGACTGAATACTTCTTCTCTGCTATATTTCTGAAGATGATGATGTAAAACATAAAGATCTTCAAAGTTGAGATACAGTAATATCTTTTGGGGTACATAAAATTAAATTTTATCATATAAGATTTTCAGACAACAGTGAAACAAAATTCGACTCCAGTTCACAACATGCACTTTATACTGTCCGACTGTCTGCACCAGTCTGGCAGATTCAGCGTAATATCACAGAAAAAATACTTAGAGCCCTGCAATATTACCATGGTGAATAAAAGTATCAGTTTCTATCAAATGCATGAACATTTCTGAATGATTCCAAACTTTTGAACGCTAGTGTATGCAGTAAACATATAAGAGTAGATATTGATATAGTTACTGTACATCTACATCTGTATAACTGAGAATTTGCATTATATACTTGAGTTGTCAGACTTTATCCACCTTTTAATGGACACAGAGAGGAATGGGAAAGTATGCACACATACTGTATTGTACAATGAATCACCAAGGGACCTTTCAAAGTATGTTTCTCGTAGAAAACAACAAAAGCGACATAAAATTAAAGCTCAATAGCTGTGAAACTGTCAGGAAATTCCAAACTGATGGGAAATCTGTTCTAAGTCCCACGTTAAAGCTAAACTCAGCAGTGGAGCATTGCTTTTAATTTCTAAAAAATATAAGACGGCAAATCTTTCCTTAAGTTGTATGATTTATGAACAAAAGGTCATCTTGTTGTAAAAGTGTCAGCGTACCATGCATAGCAAATGTGTCTTCTCGAGCAACACTGGTGCATTATTCAGAGAGAAAATCATCTTAAAAGATTTAGGAAGATGCTGGAAACTTTCCAACTCACTGCATAGAACTTGTGCAACCTGTAGCTACAGGTCTGCAATGTGTTTTTTTATTTTGGGTTGCTAATGAGGAAACATGCGAGGGTGGAGCTGGTACTTTTCCCTCTGTGTCTCCAGCCAGCTTTTTTTACAACTGCTCTCAGACTGCCAGCTTCTATTTAAGTTTTTGCAAAGGGAGGTAGTCGTGAGAAGCGACCTGTGAAAGCCCTGGCCTGACTTTTTAAGGTAAGTGTTTCTTTGTTTTCTGACATCTATGGTAAAAAGCCATGCAGATCTGTGCTTACAATCAGACTGGATGAATATTTTCCATTAATTTTTTCTTTAGTTAGTACTGGTGTTAAATTGTCATCACAGAGTTCTTTTTTTATTGGATGGATTCCTTGCAGGCTACCAAATTCAAATGAAATGCAATCAATTATCAGATATTTACCTCAATGCTTATCAAAGCTCAGTGCTCCATACACATGGCTGGCTGCTGTGTTGTCCCATTCTCTAGATATACAGAATATAGGAAGGTGTTCAATAAACCATATGAAGCTCTTTTAGCATTCATCTGATGGCTGTAGTTACTAGTTACTTTCCAAATTAAAACCTCGGTATGACATAAACTCATAAAATATTGTCATCAGGTAAAAACCTTGTATCTCAGCATGCAACCATTCAGCAGATGTGTGGTATTATTAAAGTAAGAGATTAAAAAGCTTCTGTTGCTGTGAATAGTTTGGATCTCTGTATTTTTTTGAAGTCACTGTTGCACTTTTACAGGCTCCTATCAGCAAGAACCCCGTAGAAATGGCTGACCCATGGCAGGAGGCATACGATCAGGCTGTTGCTGTGGCAAATACAGCTGGAGAGGTACGTCTGAGCCAAACCTCAGTGTGTTGTACACATGTTCCATCTCAGTTGTCTCAGACTTCAACATGCCTTATGACAAGCTGTCAATGGTAAAATCTGACAACAGGTTATATTTGAGATGTCAAAATGGAATTAGCACTGCTAATTATGTTTCCTTTGTGTAGGAAATTAGGCAAGCTCTGGAGAATGAAATTAAAGTCACCACAAAGAGCAGCTCTGTAGACCTTGTCACTAAGACTGACCAGAGGGTGGAGAAAATCATCATCACCTCCCTGAAATCTAAATTCCCCACACATAGGTCAGAAACACAGTCCCATGTGTGTATGAGTATCCAGTCATGTCTTGATGTTTCTCATTGGTCACCTGGTTCTTCTATTCTTCAGTTTCATTGGGGAGGAGTCGGTGGCTTCTGGTCAGCCGTGTGTCCTCACTGACAATCCGACATGGATCATAGATCCAGTGGATGGCACCATCAACTTTGTGCATGGGTAAGATGTCAGTGTATCTCCCAGTCCACATACAGATGTGGTCTCGTAATTGAATATCGGTCCGCACTACCCAGAATACCTCAAACTTGATCCCTACACACTGATCTAATGCACATGAAACTCTGTTTATTCCCAGATTCCCATTTGTGGCCGTGTCTATCGCCTTTGCTGTCAACAAGGAAGTAAGTCTCATCAAATAACAGAAAATTGTACACTTAGAAAATAGTTTATTCATACATGCTGTAGTACATACAATCTTCAAGAACGATGTGTGTGTTTTCAGCTGGAGTTTGGTGTGGTGTACAGCTGCCTGGAAGACAAAATGTACACAGGAAGGAAGGGAAAGGGAGCTTTCTGCAATGGAGAAAAACTCCAAGTGTCTGACGTTACAGGTATAGTCCAAACTACTGTGGTTCAGGTACTTTTACTTGTGTAAAGTATGTATCTTCAACTGATTAGAAGTTATGAAATTTCCCAAACATGAAGGTTTTATAATTGAAATACTTTCTGTCTTCAGTTTGGAGTGAAATCGGAGATAAAATATAATGGAGTATTTTCCTTTTAGTTACTGGTACTTTTACTTTACTAAAATATTTGAGTACTTCTTCCTCCATGTTTTTGCACTGTGTAAAGTACTCTCCCACCTGCTGTTATTGTTGCAGATATCCACAAGTCCATTATCATCTCTGAGCACGGGACAGACAGAAGCAAAGAAAAAGTCAACAAGATCTTCTCCACCATGCAGAAGATCCTCCGCATCCCCGTGCATGGGTACATGGTCTTACTTTAATTACATGAAATTACCATTACATACAGTTTGTATTCAGTCACCTTCACTTGGTTTGTCTTTACAGGCTCCGTGGGTCAGGAACAGCTGCCACTAACATGTGTCTGGTGGCATCGGGGGCGGCTGAGGCCTTTTTTGAGATTGGGATCCACTGCTGGGACATTGCTGCAGGAGCAGTGATAGTCAGAGAAGCTGGAGGAATATTACTGGACGTCAGTGGTATGTATGCTTTCAAATCTTTATCTAACTGGAGAACATTACAGCTAGAAAATATCTAAGGACATTAACAAGCACTTTGAGTATTTCCATTTTAGGGTACTAGATTTTCTACTTTTTCACTACATTAGAGAATATGATCATACATTAGTTTTCATTTAAGAAAACATTTTGACATAGTTAAAATATTGCTGTTTTCAGGTAAAAGTCTTATTTAATCATGAGGACATAATGCATTTTAGAATTTCTATTATTTCATTTCAAACTGCATAAACTGGAGGTACAGGGTTGTTCATACCATATCTTCAGTTTGGGGTATTTTCAATTTGATTCAATTGATGTATTTATATCTTCCAGAATCATGTTAAATGCATCAGGAATCTTAATATTTCTCCTTTGTGGTAGTCATACTTTCACTTAAGGAAAGGATTCGAGTACTTCTTCTGCTACCACAGAACATCAAGTGATTATAGAACATTAAACTGTTATAAACTTCAATATGTTGATCACTTGTCAGGATTTGTTCGTATTCTCATGTGGACTACATGTAAATTTCCTCATATAAACAAAAGTCATTGTTTGATAAAATTTAGGGGGACCATTTGATGTGATGTCTCGAAGAATGGTTTCAGCAAAATGCCAGGCTATTGCTGATCGGCTCATCAAGGAAATTGAAATATTCCCAGTGGAGAGGGATGATGCTCCGAGGCAACAGAAATGAGGAAACACAACTATTTGCACTGTTGAATCAATCCTATTGTACTTTCAATGCTGTTCAACATGAGTACAAGAAGAGTCCTTTATTTTTTTGTTTTTTGTTTTGGTGTTGTCTAATTAAAGACAGTCTGCTGTAGTCACCATTGATTGTTTCGATTTCCATACTGGATGTGTTTTTCTTCAGCAGCACATTTTAACCAAAGGAAACATTTAACTTACAGTCACCTCAAGGTTACATTTGATTTGTCTGTCAAAAATGATTGAAGTAGCAGATTGCTATAATCTTGCACTTAGCATCACCGTGCACTTTTATACAGCAGCTCAACGTGCAGACCACATAGTCTGTGGACTGTGCATGCATGTGTTCCTTATCTTCTGATCCACACGAATTATTCAGCATGTAAATATTTCCTACATAGATGTTTGTGATGGTTTAATTTGATGCGATTTCCAACTCTTCCACAACCCTATTACCACGACAGATTGCAAAAGAAGCTGCCCTAATTGGAAAGTGATGGTTATTTTGACTGAATTTCCAATCAGTTAATTTATCTTCTCTCCCTTCTCATATGACTATAATGTGTAATTATCTCATGGCGGTGAAATTCTGCCTGGATGATTAGCCTCATTAGAGACAACAGTCCTCAGCACTGAGTTAAGTCGATGTTGAAGTCATTTAATAAACAGTGGTCATGTCAAGTATCATATATTTTACTTACAGTTGACATTACCATATTGCTTTGAGAACCTCTATTTCAGCTTTATTGCTGTTTGCACAACTGGGTTCAGTGGTATTACCATTTACCACTAGAGGTCAGTAATGCATCAGTGGTGCTGATACAATCTTCAAGAAGCTCTCATTTTACTTTGCTCTCTGACTTGCAGTATATTTATGATTATTTGAATTATTAATTGGCATTTCACCATCCGTAACCAGTGTATTTAAGTTCTATCACCTCGAATGTTGAGAAAGTAAGAAATAACCCCACCCAAAAGATGTGGTGCCATTTTTATGTATGTTCTACTCTATTATATTTTCTGTTCATTAAGTATTGACAAGCACATACGCGAGAGAACTGAGAATAAAGGATTTTAGATCAGTCACCAAGAAACAATACAGAGTGGAGAAGCAAGATGAGAATAAAAAAAAACAAAACTAAGAACAACAGCAGCAAAAACAGCAGGGACAACATCACATCAGCGATGGCAACCACAGAAACAGCTATAACAGCAGGAGGGAGAGAAAGCAGGTATCACAAAGTGAGTTTTATGTATTTTAATCCTTGGTGTGTAAGCATGATGTCTAGGAATGCTTTTGAAGTAATGCTTTTTGAAGCATAAGTAACTGCAAATTTGTGTCTGGAATTATGGTCCCGTATATCTGACACTCCTGTATGTAGCAAATGCAGATGAGATTTATGATGTTATGATAGAGACGCTGTACGCCTGTCTTTCAAATGACAAAAATCACCTTTGTGATCTCTTGTAATTCACCACTCCGCACTGCAGTGTTTTCAGATATAAAAGCTTATTTTGATGGAGAGTGTATTATGTGGGGGGTAAATTGAGGAAAATTATGTATTGCAGTAGACTGGGACAAACAGTACTTGCAAATACATTTGCTTGAACTTGCCTGAAGCAGCAGATGGTGGAATTTGCCTTGTAGGACAATACAGCGAAATGTCAGAGAAAAACCAAAGAACCACATGGAAGTTCTTAAAAGTCAGTTTAGCAGAGTTACTTCAGACTATCAGTATTTCACTTAAGCTTCATAACTCAACAGTAGCCCTTACAGTATGTGCAAATTCTATCAATTGCAGTTTAATCCATATTCACTAATATTTGCTACTTTTGTATTAGCTAGGATGATTTTTGGTATTTTAAATAAGATCTAACAAATAATCCAAGTAATCAAGTAATCAAGCAAGTAATAAATAATCTAGCTTGTGTTCCATAACAAACTTTACTTTCAGTTACACTGAAATGAGTGTGTTGATACACACACCTGGGATTATAGTTAACTTTATGTATTGCAGTTCTTTTTGAGGTCTTTTCAGAATTTCTAAAATTCCTTGTGAGACCATAAGAAGACAATGTAAGCAAAGCCTGGATTTTAGATGAGAGACTGGACATGCAGCAGTGGGGACTTGGATCTGACTCAAGTCAGAAATTTACTGATTCTAAGTTGATGCATGAAGAGAATCAAGATTTGAATTGGACTTTATTAACGTTACATGGTTTATTAAGGGAAAAAAAAACAGATCAGGTAGTTTTTAATCCTACTGAGATCTTTATTGGGAAGGATTATATATTTTGATTCAGTCTGATGTTAATTTGGCAGTGGAGTTTTTGTTCTGACATGTCTTGTATTGGACTGCTGTATGAAGCACAGAAGCTAATCTAATGATTAAGCGCACCACCTCAAGAAACACAACAAACAACGTTCACATTCTTCTGCATTCACATCCCAACAGTATTTAGGACTTTTATAAGCCTGATTATTTACTCTTGCAGAGCTGCAAAGCAAACTTGCTGATTTCAGGCGGTTAATTGCTCATCAATAAAGAATCATATCAT
The DNA here is from genome assembly GCA_014773175.1 of Lucifuga dentata. Taxonomy (NCBI): domain Eukaryota; kingdom Metazoa; phylum Chordata; class Actinopteri; order Ophidiiformes; family Bythitidae; genus Lucifuga; species Lucifuga dentata. Next base: position 80,652 of record VXCM01000296.1, read on the forward strand.
CAGCATAGACACTGAACAGGTATGAAGTGACACCATCACATTAATATGCATTGTATGAGTACTAGCAGTAGTTTGGTGATAATCCCAACATTGTCAAGACCCAGGCCCAAAGAATATTCTATATTTCCTCTGTAACTTTGAAAGGAGGAAGCAATTACACAATCTGTAGGACTTTAACATACATGTAAGAATTACATTAAAATATACTGTAAATACTCTGATTAAGTGTCCAAAAAAGTTTGCATTGATGCTTGATTTGCCATGATCGGTTGCTTATGTAGAGAGAGAGAGAGAGACCCCCCCCTCCCCAGGTACCCCACTAAAGGTCCACATATTTGGTTCAGTAGAGCCAGAAACAAATCAGGCTGCAGGCGGTTGAGTTTAAAGATCCTTTGCATCCAGCACAAACCCTCTGCAACAACAGCCCAAAATCTAAAGGTTAATTAGTGCTTGTTATCATTAGCTGCCATCATCAGGCACTGCTGGTTTAAATACACAACATGAAACACCATAACGTAATGTACACAGTCATATCCAGTCATCTTATGCCGATATATCAGCTTTTCTCAACTGCTGAAGAGCAGTTTCTAAAACGGTCACAATTCTCAAACATTTAATGTGATCACCGTGACTTTCACTCACAAATGTATTAATTCCATCAAAATGTTTCACTTTTAACAGGTTTAATATTTCATGTGATGGTGACAAAACAGAAAATATAAGAATATATAAAGTGTCAAATGTATCAATACAACAGATTTGCGTAAATTTGGTTCTATTGAAAATATTAAACAAAAACAAAGTGGAAATTGCTTCTGCCACCTTGTTGGTCATCCAATCTCTCCTGTTGGGTATTTGCAAGAAACTGATACTTTGTGACTTTTCCCTGTAATAAATCTGACAACACGTGATAGGTTGCATGATATATTCACACTGTACACATTCCGACATCACATTCTGACAGACATCACATTCCAATGAACATCACATTCCAGCTGGGCGCTTACTCATCCAGACAGATTTGCAATAAAGCTATATATTCAAAACAATATGCTGGCATTCAGGTGCTTTGCCATGAATTGCAGGGAAACTGATCACCACTTCAAGAAATTGGCTTGAACAGGCTTCTCAAACTTCTCAAACTGGCGAAGCAAAATTTCTGATATCCATATCAGAAATCCATCTGATCACTCAATCGCAGATTGTTTGGACAACTAATCTGGCTTTACAGCCCAAACAAATAACAAACAACAGCTGATCAGGCTGAAATCTGGCCCAATTCTTAGAGTCACGCTGAAAATCTGGGTTTAAATTAACTCTTACAGTGCCTGGCTTTACTCAGTGCATCGGCGGGTTAGCTGAAGAATGCATGTACAGTTGTAAGGAAATGAGCTCTTGATACAGTAGGATGATCGTGCCAAAGCAACTGAGAAAACCTGTAAACCCATGCATACTAAGATGTACTTCCCTTTCTGATTCTATTTGCTTTTTCCTACTTGCTTTCAATTTAAGTCATGTTATGCAAGCTACCTGAAATGGAGCCAAAGAAATTGGCTTGTTCTGGCCAGCAGCCATATTGACTCATGACTCCCAGTCCCAGTTGTTTTTGATGCATTATTAGGCTAATATAAAAGCTGAGAGACATTTCATCCAAGCATGTGCTCAGCTGAACGTCTGCTTCCTATCTTGATGGAATCGATAATTATGATCTCCTTGAGGAAATGAAGGAATGGTCAAGATAACGTAATGAAATTCTAAAATGGAAGTTTTATGAGCTATGTGTGCCTATCAAAACCCTCTCAAAACTGTAGAATCAATAAGGATATTAACATCAAACTCTCAGATACAGACACAATCAATGCTGATAATCTAAAGTAATAGCCCTTGAAACCATCCTTACATTTATTTTAACAGATTTTTCTGTCCCTGGGAGATTTTCTTGACATATTAATTGCTTACTTAACTTCTCTGTTTTCTAAGTGCTTTGATTAATCTTCTTTGTCTTGTCTGTCCATCATTATCTATCTGTTAAACACACACTTAATCTTTACTTTTTAAAAGTAGCAATTTATTTACATCTGCTCAAGTGGTGTGAACATTTTTCTCACTTCTCAGCTAACCAGTAATGTTCTCACTTGTCTCCTGCTGTGAAAGTGAAGATTGAGACAAGTTTAGGGACTTTAAGTGTGAGCATGTATGCATGTGTGTACATCACCCTTCTGCTGCATGTCTTCTTCATGTTCACATTCAGGATGTTTCAGTTGGCAGGATGAGGGATCAATAGGCCTGCTTACTGTTCGTGTAGGCGTTAGCAATTAGCAGTTACAGCCTTGGATTGGTGGCAGATGGATCAAATTGCAGCAGGGGAAGGTTTCCTATTAGTCGCTAATTTGATGAATAACCATGCAAAATGTATCAGACTCACCTTGCACTTTGGCACTTTTAATCGATATAAGTGCTGGAATTTGTGAAAAGTTGTGAACTCTAAATGGATGAATTAAAGGAATAACAACTCAAAAAGTCCTCAAAATAAAATGCAACTAACCTTTAAAAATCTGCTTTCCAATAACAAAACAACAGAGGGTCACCCTGGAAAGTAACTAAGTACATTTAGTCAAGAATTATATTTTGACTTTTGCATAATTTTGAGGTATTTCAATTTTCATTTTCAGGGATTTTGCTACTTTATGCTGTTTTCTATGAAATATTTATTTTTACTCCACTACACATTTATTGATGGCTGTATAGTTACTTTGAAAAGTTATACTTTAGATTCAACATTATAGGAGTGCAGTAAATGGTTTGTTTTTTTTTTGTTTTTTTTTAAGCTCTATGCTATAATAGATTTTAGAAATTATCTTGAGTTTGAGGAACTAAAAGAGGTCAGATATTTTTAGTATTTTAGGTTAAAGACTGTTTATCAAATTGAGGAGAATCTTTAATATTTAACTCCAGAATTAATAAATAAAGTCAGAAAGTCATTTTGTCTTTGAGACAGTTTTTTCTAAACAAAAAAAACAAAACAAACAAACAAACAAAAAAAAAAAAATGGACATGTTGGAGATACAAGATTTTTACCCAGTAATATCTGTATTATTTATCTCACATTGAATGTCAAATTTGAATCTTCATAGTAAATAGTTACCACAGCCATCAGGTAAATGTGGAATAAAAAGTACTTATGCCTCTTAAAGGCAAAGTAAAATGCAAGTATCTGTATTCTATTTAAGTACTGTACTGAACTTCAATTTGATGACATTCATGCAGCAGCTTATTTTATAGAAATGTCTATCTGTGCTGCTAAAAATGTTTATTTAGTTGTTAACTATTTAGTTGGACATTTTTTGAAATTCTAAAATGGATGTCACCCATCCTCTTGGCTAGTGCGTGGGTGGCCTGTGAGGCCACCAGCTGTCACCTTGTGTCACCCACGTGTCTGAAAACAGTCCATGCTCCCCTGATTCCAGAGAGCAAATGCAGCACGTAGGGGTTATTACACACGGGGAGTGACCACGGCTTGGCAAAAGGGCAACCCTGAAGGCAAAGCATCCAACACATTTGAATAATGTATCAGACCAACACACATTTGCATATCTGGGCATTTCCAACTCACTGGGGCACTATGATTCAATTCCCACTGCCACGCCGTGTTGTGAGTAGTATGAAACACGATGGATATTAAGCGTGTTTGAATGCAGGTTCCCTCATGAATCTTTAAGGCCACTGTGTAATAAGAAAAACAGGCGAGGCATCACCATCAGAATACTGATTTACTTTGCTTCTTCATTCCAAAACAGAGGAGAGTTTGGCCACAAGGAAATACCTGACAGTGTTTTAAATTGTGAGGAAGACTGACACCGGTGTGAATTTAACGAGTTGGAGTGTAAAGAGTGAGGGAGTGGTGTGCAGTGAAGCAGCTCTTCCATGCTCTCCTCTTCTTACCTGCAACAGACACAGCCTCCAAAGGATTTTAGGATGGTCTGGCTGCTCACCTGTTAAATAAGGCTTGTTCGGAAGTCTGTCCTCTGGCAAACTTTGAAAAACCCCGAGGTTTCTGCAAGAGCTGGCTGATCTAAAGGGCTAACCCTTTAGATCAGCCAGCTCTTGCAGAAACCTGTGGTGTTATCCAGGGCTGTACACATGTATGGCAAATAATAAAAAGTAATTAAATCTGTATTCTGACATTTTGTGGTGTTTTGACAGTTCTCTGCTCAACATACTTTTTTTTAATGAATGTGGAGTGTTTGAACACTGCTATTTACTGGTGCACAGCAGTGAATCAACAGAAAGCAAAGGGGGACCCTGTGTAGTCATGCACTCACCGAGGTTATTGTGAGGATTGTCTGGGAAGAGGAAGAACACAGAGGAGCTACAAGAATGAAAGATGTTAGTCTGCCAGTTTGTCACAAAAGCAGTGTGCTCCTGTGTGATAGACTGGCAGACCGTGCTGGCTCAGTATCCTTGGGGACGCACAGGATACTGTTATAGAGACACATTTCTGAGACGCTCTTCTTGTTTTCTGAAGCGAGAGAGAGAGAGAGAGAGAGAGTGAGAGAGGGAGGGAGGCTACTGGAACTGTGTCTTGGATGAGACGTGCTTAACTCTTGTTAGGCTGCTTGTGTCTGTGAAAGTTTATGGCCTGTGTCGAACAGAAAGTCCGTCATGACATGGAGGATAACAAAAAAAAAAAAAAAAAAAANAAAAAAAAAAAAAAAAAAATGTTGCATGGATGGATCCTCTCAGCAGGTTTTTGAATATGTTTGAAGAGCTGCTGGAGTCCAAATACCCTCTATTGGCAGGTTGTCCTATCAAACTAACCCTTCCAATCGGAATGGGAGTTTTGCCTCCCCAACCTTTCCAGTTAGAATTTCAGTGAATTGCTGGAATTTCTCCAAACAGTGTTGTCATAATGCAGATGCGAACATGTTCCGACTTAATAAAAGTCCAGATAATCTCATTAAATTGCCTTCTGTTACCCACAAAGCTTCATTAGCAGCTGCTATCATTTTGAAGGTGTTTTTGTCACCCTGAGTTTTGTCTCACAGACATCACGGGCCGGATGCAGGAGCAGGCAGAGCTTTTACAAGAGCTGAAAGTGTTTGACGTTGCAAATACATTATCTTTAAACCTGCAACACATGAGATTTTTAATATTAACATTGAATCAAATGCTACTGTGCTAATGTGACAGAGTTGCTAGCAGTGACAAATATACAGAGAATGATCATTTTATTTTAGCTTTTTATTTTACACCCACAGATACAATGTAAAGTTGATAGATATCTCTCAGGAGTTAGTGGAGACAAAAACAAGCTAAAAGGAGAGGGAATGTTGGGCTGAAATTCATCAGGTGGACAGAAACACGACTCCATTGGGTTGCTAATGTTGCTCTGAGTGTGTTTGGTGTGAGAAAGTATTTGCCAAAACAAATGAATGTTTTGATGATACTCAGGGTTGTGCATCTTTCAGCTTATTGTTAGATTTTTCTGCCCTTTAGTGGTCAAAAATAAATCATTTCCACATTGTTTTTTTCAGGTTTTGTAATTTTTAGGTCTGGATATTAAATCTTTTTTTTTTTTTTATGTTCCTCTTCTGAACTACACCCTGCACCCCTTGAGTCATAGTCATTTGCGTCTGTTTAGTTTGGTATTTTTTTGCAACTTGTTTGTCCTTTAAGTCAAAAATGAAAACACATGGCCAAAAAAATTAGAATAGATATGGACCTTGTGGAATGGCAGCAATTGTCTTATCCACCTAAGCTATTTAATTGTAAATTAAATTGTAAAACCTCAGTTCTACATATGCTCTATGGCACCTCTTATCTATTTTTTTTACTTATACTGACAATAAGCTGGAAAGAAATAAACTGTGAAACCAGTATTAACTAATTGTGTGAAACAGAACACTGTTGTCATATCTCATAAAGCTCAAACACATCGCCCACACAGTGCATCCTACTACAGTATTTGGCAGTGAAACATTATGAGTACTGAGTAAATTGTTAGGAGAAGGTCAAGCCGGGGTCAGAGGTCAACTGGAGAGTCAACAGGAGCAGGATGGTGCCCCACTAAACAGCTAATTCCACTGTGTCCTGTCACTGTTGCTTGGATACTGCGTGATTCTAATTAACAGTTTTTTGATTCAAATGCTCTCCTGTTAACCTCTCTTTCCCACATTTACTACTCTGTTACACTTTATGAGCCACATTTTCGACTGTGATGGACACTAAACTCAACATAAAATTCAATTCTCTGCCTGAAATGGATAAACTGAACGTGTGTTAAGTTGTTGATAGGACCTCAGTTTGGGGGCGGCTCTGCCTTCATGGGTCATATGCTAACAACCTCTCTGTATCCCACTCTCATACTTATTTTTCATATTCTAATGCCACATAATCGTATAAATCACTGCAGTGCTTTATTTTCCGACTTTTTCCAAACAATAAAACGCCTTTATATTTCCTGAAAGCTTAAATGGTGCCCCTGAGACTTACGCTTTTTCAGTGATTAGGATAGCTGAACTCTCACAGAGTCTGCTCTTTGAATTAAGTCCCCCTCCCCTTCGTGCAGGCCTCTCGCTAGGCTGATCTTGTGGGCTAATTGGCCTCAGGGTTGACGTGCAGTGTTTACCAGGCATCCTCTGGGAGCCACATGCACTGGTAGAGGGGAAGGGGTGCTCCAGCTCCCTCAACATCAGCACCAGATTTAGGCGTGAACAGCTAGTCCTTATAAAGGTCCCCTGCAGCGTCTGCTGAGGACTTACAGCACGCTTTAGCAATAAAACAACCCCAAAACACTTCACAGTTCAAATTAAGTGTACGAAATAACACATTTTCTGCAACAAGTAAGAACACTGAACTACTGTTTATGTCCTGCAGCCCTGAATTACTGTATGAAGATGATTTCTGTGATTGGATGCTTAAGGCGCAATACAGTGCTCAAATACTCCAAGCATTTGTCTCAGACCTGATGGTTCACCTGTGGCTTGTACACAGAGAACCCACAAAACCAACGATTTTTAATTAGTCCCACTTTGGAACACCATTACTGTCCATTGCTATAGTGATAGCACCAAATGATGGTTGATAATTTAGTGCCACTGCTCGCCGTTAAACTGGTGGTCAATGTGAGAAACACTGAAAGTTAGAAATACTAGGAAATTCCATGCAGAGAAGTTTGCATGCACTGAGCACAGCAATCTCTATCAGGATCAGAGATTTCTGGTCCCATGAAAAGATATCACTTTGGGCCCCACCACCCCAAGCCAGCCTAACCCTGCACAGTTTGCATTACTAATCCTCCAGAACGAACCCGCTCCACGGACCAAGAGGAAGTAGATAGCCTGTCTGTGTGTTACTTTTGAGCCAAAAGCGAATTGGTGATTGCATAACTGATAAAAAGTTATTGTTTGATTGTCAATATTGTTTGATAGGTCACAGGCCCATGCCAGCCATGAGCCCTTAGAATCATCCTAATCCATCCAAATGTACTGTACATCTCTCACTTTTCAAGCACAAGACATGTATTTTAATTTTGAGACATATGATAATTTGACAAATTTTTTAAGGACAGACTTCAATTAAAAATAATAATGTCTGATCATTTTCTGACATCTCTTTGTCAGCCAAAAGGTTCTTTTTATGTTCTCCTGTCAGTTCAGACTGGCTTTGAAGGCAGCAGATTTTTAGCTGTTATGAAGGGCACATAGTGATGGAGAGATGTCTCCAAAACTTGTTTGAACTAGACATTTGTTTCAATTATGTAGAAAGAATTTGAATCTATGCAGAGCTGCAATTTCCTTGAATCCTTTCTGATTGGTTGGAAGGCCAGATGGGAAGCACAGAACACAGAGACAGAAACAACAGACATGCTCATGGTATATGGCATTCACAGTTGCTGAGATAAGTCAATTACAGATAAATGCCATGTGCACCAAATGAATGCTAAATGCATTTCAGCAGTGGCTTGGTTTCAGTGCCACTGACCAAGTCTATGAAAATATCAAATAATTTTTTGTTTTACATTTCATGCTGAAGCGCTTCAATTCTGATACGAACAAATCATTAATTTTAGGATCAGAGAGTAGCAGTTTCTTTTCCAAGGGTTATTTTTAATGCAGAATTGGCCAGAATATCAAGAAAACATGGCTGAAATTCTCCCACACCCAAACAATGCACAAACAGAACTCAGCAGAAAGCAGGAAAGTCTGCAAACTAATGAGAACAGAGCTCGTCTCATGAGGTTTTCTGGATTATGATATTTTGCAGGCAGCGAGAACACCACATCCTTAACAGGAATAGCACCCTAATTTCAAATTAAAGGCAGGAGAGCAAGCTTTGGATGAATAACAGCCAAAACCAGCCTGCCTTCCGTTGCGTAATTTCAGACTTTCTTCCCTTGTTTGTGTGACGAGTGAGTCCACTTTCTTGTTCTAATACCCAATTAGGGAGATGATTATTGATTGAGGTGTTGAAAGTTTACCGCTAATCTCCCTTCTCTCAGGATGAGACGATCAATAGGTGAGTGTAATGAGCAACCTGGTTTCTCTGTGGTAATAAATACAATTAGATTTAGGCTGCATACATATTTGAAAAAAGACAGAGGATTTGTGGGACAAATATCTCAGTGTTTTTGCTGTAATATAATTGACATTTTGAGTAGGAATACATGCAAACAAGACGTACAGTTCTCAATGTATTGTTTTTGTTTTTTTTGCCAATAACACAAAAAGTTTGCAGTTTTGCAGCTATGTCAGTGTCAGTAAAAGTACTATCATTTCTTCCACAAAAGTTTTATTCCTCTGCTGCTATTTTCATTTTTAACACCCTGGGGTGGTTGTAAACAAACAGTGATTAAGAGTGAAGGTAAGCTAATGCCACCAATAGTTTCAGACCAGCATGATTATGGTTAATTACTTCCAGAAGGCAATTTTCCCCCTGCATTTTATTTTACAAACTTTGTTATGATGAAAGTTGCGAAAATGAATGTTTGCTGCTGACCCGTCAAGGGCAGCTAAACAATCAAACCAAGCAATTCTGGGCCATTATCGCAAACAGGAATTTGTTTTTCAAGGACAATAGGATTGTTCTTGACATATGGCTCTTACGCAATTCTCCTGTTGATTGCAATTCATACCCCAGTGAGTTTCTTGACATCTTTTCGACAGTATATTGATATTTAGTTGCAATTTTGTCTTTATCTTGAACACCACAATGTCCTATTAAATACATACGGTATTATAAAACTCAGGAAAATCACCTGATTTGCAGAAAATGTCATGTTTACCTCCTGGTTGTCACTTTCCCCTGAAAGGGAGCTACATTGTGCCATGAGACTGTCTCTGTGGGCCATGATGTTTTTCAAAACCGGTGTTAAAATGCAGGAAAACTTCAGGAAATATGACATACACCATAACACATTAAATCTGAGTCTTTTGGGGTATGAATTCATTGTAAAATACAGGCACAAATGTACAAAACTGGCTACCACATGTCACAAGGCAAAATAAGCAGGAGACTTAGGTCAAATACATGAAGTTTAAGCTCTAAAATGTCTAAAATTATAAAAATGTTCAATAAAGTATGAAACAACAGATGATCCACTGGACATGCATACACTGTAGAACAAGTCCCATTGTTAAATTATCTTAATAACTCAGTTTTTAAGGGGCCGTGTACATCTGCAGTGCCTTGGTAGCTCTCAATTAAAACATACACGACAACTTATCTTACACTAAACAACAAAACAAAAAGTATTAGAATCTGACTCAATGATTACAGAGTTGATTGGGAGTGGTATGACTTTTATTTTATTATTTTGCCTTGAAATCTATTAAACAAGCTCCTATGCACATACAGTACATTTGTGGAGGCACACTTTCTAGAGGATTAAATACAATATCCACCAAGGGGCAATGTGGTGAAGTCCCAAACATCATCCCTGGTCTGCTGCATGACCTTAAAAATGACTTCTGCTTTTGCTGAACAATATAAACAGACGTGGTGACAATGGAGGATGATTCCTCCGACTATTCTGACAGGCTGTTTGCGGCTGTGGATCATAAACGGATCCTTTCTGACGTTCTCAATCAGCTTCTCCTCGAAACTTCCTGCCATTTTTGTCACTTTCACTGTACTGCTGACAAACATTGACATTGCTGCCCCCATGATATTTTGTTGGTATTGCATCTTGTGAAAACATACCATTATTTCTTGAGGATGTGCACAACAGTCTCCAAATGAACATGTAGCCATCATGTGTACATGTATGTGTAGTTTACAAGTTCAACACTGGTATATGTTGTAACAGACAATGGTGCAGGTTATATAAAGGACCATACCACCCATTTTTGCATGTTTGAGACTAATATATTTATTTTTTGTACACGTAAGGTTACTGACAATCATTTTCCGTACATACAGTACTACTGGAACAGTGAGCTAAAAACAAAAAAAAATTCCAGACCTCCATTGGTTTCAGTTCATTCTGGTACATTATTAATCAAGTTGTTGATACTTGAAACTTGAAACGTTCTTGGGATAGGTAATCCATCATCACAAACAACATGTGTATTCAGGTTTTTTTTTTTTCCAAGTTTTGTAATTTTAGCGTTTAAGCACATAAAAAGCATGGAGTAAATGTATGTCTCCACCAGGGAATATAGTCCCAAAAGAAGACCTGCATTCATTGAAAAATTTAAACGACCGTGACTTCATAAGGCTGCGTAACTATTAGCAGGCAAAACATCAATTTTTAAGGTGGATGTACTGCTTGAATGTTTGATTTTGAAAGATTAAGAGATTTTGCAAAATATCAGGAAAGCTGATAAAACCGTGTTTTATCCCAAAGGATAAAACACGGTTTTATCCTTTGGGAAATGATTTTCAGTAACCTTACATGTATAAAAATTGAATATATTAGGCTCAAATATGCAAAATGGGTGATATGGTCCTTTAATATTTTATACAACAGACACATTTTGTCTGTTAAATTTCCACATTTCCACACATTAATAGCTAGTGGTTTTTCTAATCACCTTCGGTCCTTCTTTTTGCTCCTTATTTATGCTTTATTATATGTAACAAGAATGATTTGAATTACAGACATTCTGCTTTTCATGTTGTAAGCAAATACTAACAAATCAACTGGGTTAGCTTCCTCTTTTCCTTCAAAGTTTTGACTTTTATCACTTGCCGACATCAGCAGAGAGAATTCACAGGTACACTCCTGCAAACTTTGCCTGCTCATTTGCAAAGCTAGGTTAAGCTTATGTAAAAGAGATGCATTCCGAGTACATTGGTGGCCTGGAAACAAACATTTCCCCTCCTCCACCTCCTTTTGACAGGCGAGTGACAGCTATTTAAATGCAAACTGTCATTAACAAACACAACCCTGCGTGACACCTGCTTTAATCACGGCAACAAAGGCGCAGTGAGTGGCCGAGTAGGAGCCCCCTCTCTGTGTGATATTCAAATGACGGGGCGGTGCAACATCCAAAATAACAACATCAAAGCTCAGGCTGTGCAGGGAGAGATACTCCCACCACCACTGCTAATCAGTTTCATTTTCCAAGTGATTAAAGTACGAAAGGCTAAAAGTCACAAAATCACTTAGCCTTAGAATTGTTGAAATTGTAGCGCTTCACATGAAGTTGGTGTTGTAACTACACAGCCGGAATGCTTCTGTAGGAGCAGGAAAATAACACTAACCTTAATCATTTCTAAATATAAGCCAAATCTCTTTTGATGTATTTCATTAACAGGAGTACAGAGGAGTTACAGCAGCGTATTCTTAGTCTCTTCCCTTGGACTAGGCCCTGATTTGTCATGGTTGTGGTCCTGTCTTGGGTTCTTGTTTTTTCTGTCTGGTCATAATTTAAATGAGGAAGTCATTGGGCTGTAGCTTCCTGTGTTCCCGCCAAGGACTCGGCAGTTGTAACTAATGCATGACATTTGTTTTGATGAGAGTTTTTTTTTTTTTTTTTTTTTAAGCAACCACTATAAAAAAAAATGCAAACCAGTGCAGTTGGGCTGTTGTACAAACACACGATGCTGCTGTTTGTTGTAGTTCAGTTAAATATTTTTTTTACAGCGTATTCTGTATTTCGTTCATTTTTCCATGTTGTGAATCTACATAGGCTTCATGGATAAAAGGCTGCTGCCATCTACCAATAAATATCAAGGCCAAAACACATTTCTGCTTCCCCCCCATACACTACATCTGTCATATAAACATTTACATTTGGATAAAATAATCTGCCATAGTATGTTCCATATGTGGAGCACATCTGGCCAGAAAATAAGTAAGAAATTAATTAAAGTCCATGTTAGGTTGCATTTGTCCAGATCCATTTCTTAATGGACCAACCAGAATAATTCAAACCAGCTTTATGAAACGTGTTTGATCCCTGTTAAATTTTTTATTTGAATTTTGCTATTCAAAAGTTTATATTCAAAAAATGAGTAGCATAAATAAACATAATTTAATTATCTCTTCATGCCAATTATATGCCACATTTGACTCAGATGTGTCACTGACTAATTCCTGAACTGAACTGTGCATCTGGGCATCATGTCACAGGAAATGTGTATGTATGTTGGCTGTGTTTAGAACCAATGTAAGAGCAATTATTTGACATCTGGTATCACCCCTGGGGAAAGTAAATCAACAGCCAGTCGGAGTAATTAAATTTAATCGCATAACCACCAGCTTACAGCATATAATTAATGGACACAGTGTACTACATATCTCTGCATTAAGCTTGCATCTTGTAAATAAGGTAATGACATGTCACAATATGTCCCAGAGATTCTTCTTCATGGTCAAGCATTAACAGTAACTGAATCTCAAGATCTGGAGAATAAACATCCTTAAAAGTTATATTATTTAAAGAACCCAGGGTGCCTTTGTCACCATGCAAACTTTTATATTCCCAAAGTAATCTGAACTAAGACTTAAAGGGTTTTTTTCCCCCTCACCTTGTTTGTTTTGAGTGTTTGGTTCAGATTCTGACATATTTCTCTCCTAAATGTGGTACATATGTGAACACAGTAATTGTACTCAGGTCTGACACCAAAACAACTGGTCGAACCAGACAAACTGTGGCGTGTTCCATTTGTGGTGTGAACACGATCTGAACTAGTTCCAAACTTCCTACAAGGCACTCTGTTGATCTGTTGATGATCAACAGATCAACAATCACAGAGCGCTAGGCTAACAATACATAATTGGCAAATCATGCTGTGAAAAGGTTGTGAAAAATCAAGTTAAGCTAACAGGTCTTCAGATTAACATTTAAAGGTTAGCATGTGATTGTATCTATGTTCTCCTTTTCAGATCTGAAGGCAGCACATCTTTTTCGCATAGTATTAAGCAGTATGCAATTTTCACAACTTTGCCTTGAATTGCATTTAAATTTGATATTTTATTGACATAGTTTTGCATAAAGTCCCAAAGGATGATGACGACAATGAAGCTATCCTGGCAAACTTCTTCCTTTTTTTGATTTTCTCACTCGTCCCCAATCTATTCCAGCCAACGGGAAGATCAAACTTTCTCACATGACTTTTGTTGATATATTTTGATTCACTTTTTCATGTGAAACTAAATCAACCCAAGGGTAAACACAACATTTACAATTTAGTTCCTGACTCAGAACAAAGCAAAGGAACTACAACTCTGAAAAATGACTCAAACTTAAAACACTTTCACATGTTCATTTTAAAAAGTTTTTACATTATGAGATTAGATCTTTAGTCCACACAAATACCCAAGTCATGACAGTGAATGATGGCTTTATTTAAAATCATAATACCTTTAATAAATGAAGTGCAGGGTGCACTGTGAACTCGTGAGACATGATTAAATACTCCAGTCCCTCGTTAATTAGATTCCTTCAGGTGTTAACTGCAAATGCCAAGCCTTCCAAAACACGTCGGTTGTGAAGTCTGAGCAAAGACAGCAGACCGTAAAAGGGTTCTGGTTATGTCAGGAGCAAAATTTTCTTTAAATTGGCACACAAAACTCATGAAGCCTTGATCAGATAAGGATTTGGAGGTTTACTTCCAGCAGATGTGTGAAAATCCCCGTAGCCACGAACAAGACAAGGCTAGGTGACATTTAGAAATGGATTCAGAGAACTTGTGGAAATCGTTTTCATATGAAGCTGGTCGAATCTCATATGACTTCATTGATCTGCAACTACACTATGCATTAAGATTTGTAAGAGTGAACAAGCAGCTACAGTATTCTTTTCTAGGTTTTATTTTGACCATTCCTATAGATACAATGTTTTTTATATGTGAAATCAAGCCGTGCAGACAGTTAATGGAGTCATAATTTCCAGGCTTAAATGCATTGCTGCTCTTCTTTTATTAACTAGCAAAGTTGCAATTAAAAGTCTATGATATGGTAAAATTCCATAAATAAAGGATTTAAAAACACATTTACCTTCCCAGGATCTTTGATAGGTTTAAAAAAACAAGGTGAGCGGAAGTTTTGGATCAGGCCTGTATATTTAGATGTTGAATACTGAGGTTTTGAATGCATTAAAGTAAATCATTTTAGAGGTTTTTATTTCTGACGCCATCAAAATCTGTTTTAGGATAATTAAACCAAACCTTTGGTGGGTAAGCAGCAGCTTAAATGGCTTAACATGTAGGGCTGGCACTGCTTGGAACACTGAACAATGGCTTTATGAGAATGCACCTATTTTTAGCTTCACTTTGCTATGCATTTGTGTGTGTGTGTGTGTGTGTGTTTTGATATGAATTCATAATCTGTTTTGAGCTGTAAGCATGTCTCACACCTCCAAACACTCTTTGTTGTAAACAGCATGAACTGTGTTTAGCAGCTCTGTGAACCTGCGTCTTTGCACCTGCTTAAATGTTTGCACCACATTTGACGTGATGAATGAGCGTGAGTGTGTGAGAGCAGCATGCAAGATGAACACAAGGCCGCTTAACTGTAAAAACAAAAATTCAAGAGCATACCAGATTCCTGTTTTAAGATGATTTAGTCCTTAAGAAAACCAATCTTATTAAGTAGCACTAGATTATAGATTATTTTTAAGATAACAGGTCCTGATTTGGATCCCAAACAGCTAATATGATCAAACTTGATGATTTTCTTAGTTCAAGACTCAGTCAGTTACCATGTACACTATACTCTTATTACTTCTCTGTACTCCACTTAAAGGAAAAAATGAGAGCAAAATGCATAAGTAGACAGAATTAATAGGATTTGGCCGTTTGCTGAATATACATGATATATATGCATAATTGCAGTATGAGGAGAGTCTGCTAGGTGAGAAAACGCATGCATAGGTGGTTTACTCTTATTCTAACATTTACATGCATGTTACACGGAGTAAACGCACTCTGAGTTTAAAGTCTTAAACGTGTCATTTTCTTAAAAGAAATGAAATAAAATCGGCCTGTGCGGTGAGATTATGCCAACCTGTTTCTATTACAAACAGAAATCAGTCTCAGCATCTTGAAGCAAGACAGTATAAGACAGATCAGTGCAGCAGAATCAAGAAAATGACAGGATTCTGGGAAATTCTTCCACACTTGATTGTCAAGTAATATGTTTTAGATTGAGCCTGTCACAAACAGAAGGCCATTTTTGAGGCTTTGTTTGCTGTTTACAGGCTTGGCAGAAATAGTATGATTTTCCCAACAAAAATGAGAAGTAGGACATGTCCTTTTAAAATGAGCTTTGTTGCTTGTTTCTAGTAGTGGAGTGGGTGATATATTATCCTGCCTTAATGCAGTTTATCATAGATTTTAATATGAATGTTTAATTAATGTTGTTTTTGAGATGTAAAGTGACTGAGGCAGCTGGCGTGTCTGCATGAGTAACACTGCAAGCTGCTGGAAGTGGGAAACAGAGCGAAACGACAAACATCAGCTGGTCAGGAGGCCGAGCAGTGACACCTAAAGACAAATCCACGTGAAATATGGAGGAAGGCTTGTAAGGAGGCAGCAAAGCCCACTGGTAGTACATCATAATTTTAATAAACCCTTCAATGTCAGCTGAGGCATGTTTTTTTTCCCCCCGTCTGCTTCATATTCATGAGAAAAAAGGCATTGAACAGCTACAATTACCAATATTTCTGCTATTGATTTCTCTCATGAATCTAGCTGTTTATGTTTTTCTTGGAGAACTACGTTTTGGTTCTCAATCTTGGATTCTAATCAAGTGGAGAAAGTTTGCAAATTATTTTGGCGTTTCTGGTAATGAAGATGCAGCTGTTGTTTATGTGGCATTGCAAGCATTTGAAGCCTTGAAAGAAATAATGGATTTTTTTTTTTTTTTTTTTTTTTTTTTTTTGCAAGTTGCAACGAAGCATCAAATTTTAAGTGGATGTATCACCTGAACATTTGATTTTCAAAGTTGAGGGAATTTGACCAAAGAAAAAAAAAAAATCACAAAAAATCACAGGTGTTGTCCTTTAAAACCCCCATACAGGGAGAGAAACAGGGCTGATTGATGGGGTTGGTTTGAAAGAGGTGTGAAATTGAAGCCTGAAAATGGTTGGAATTTGTTGTGCACCAACATTGTGTAAAGACATCTGTTGAGTCAAATCACATCAAATTCAAGCTTTTTATCTCTAAAAGATTAAGATCATAGCGTATTTGTTTAAAATTTGCACATATTTTCATTAGTATTATCATAAAAGTGTTATTTTTGTCTCTTTCCTAGAAAGCACTGAAACACAGTTTGGAGAAGTTGTTTTATTGCTATCTCCTGTGTCCTCCATTTCTAATTTTGAGCAACATACATTATAACCATCAAAGGGTTTTGTCAGCATATTTATATGTTATTATCTCACAGGGTTATGCATTTCATTATTTTAGGATAACAGGCAGCAGGGAGTATTCTGTCTGGATCTAGAAATCCCTCCAGATGAGAGATGGAAGGTAACTAAGTATACTTAACAAGCAACAAGGCTTTGGGATGAGTTTCAGACAGATTTTGGCAAATCATTGGACCAAATCATAATGTCATCACATACAACAAAATAGAAGAAGCAGGAATGATATTTCATATGAGTTCTGGATGATAAAGACAGAAAAAATGGAAGTGACCAGGATACATCAAAGCAGATACACATCAGCTTTCTGTAATTGGAACTCTAGGTGGCGCTGTTTCTGATGTGCAATTCCAGAGTCGTTTTGGGGCAAATCAGTGCAATGAAGGAAAGTAAAAATTGGCTTCATATGGTTTTTTCAGAATGATTGGGAATTGACATGGGAAGGGTTTGGATGGAGTTTCCCATAAATTCTCAAAAATAGCATCCTCACATTTGAGACAAATTACCAACATTATTAGGTCCAGGACTTTCTAATTCCCCTGTTTCATTCTTAAAATATCAATATTTTGTGCAGCTTAATGTTTTATTAAAATGTCTTTATTTCAGTCCGACGCCTTCTAAATAGCATTAGCTGTGTTTGAAGCATATAATCAAGACAACGAGCTTGTCACATTTCTGCATGTCTGGTCAGCCACTCACCTGCCATTTCTGCATGCCTGGTCCTCAGCTACTCACCTGCCATTTCTGCCTGCCTGGTCTTCTGTTCCTCACCTCCATTCATCAGCCTGATTCATTTCAGGTTCGGACGCTGTCGCCAATTGTTACCAATTAAGCATGGATTTAAACCCCAGTCTCACACTCACCCTTTGCCAGATTGTTCTTTGCCATCCCCGATGCGAGACATTCCAGCGTTCATTTGTGGACTGACCTTCTGTTACCGTCTCGGCCTGTTTTGGACTATTCTGCTCGTCGCCCCCCTGGTTATCACTTCTGCCTTCTGTCCCCGACTCCGATTCCAGTCTCTGCGTTTGGACTCTTTGTTTGACTGTGTCAGTGTAGGCACTTTGTCCTGCCAGTTTTTCTGCCTGCCTCTGTGTTGGACTGAGAGCTCTAATAAAGAACTTTACTTGTCAGAGTTGTACTGTGTGCTGCATTTGGGTCCAAACCCCACCCGTCACAGAGCTAATTACTCACAGCTGATGATGCTACATTGTCCATTGCACAAGTTGATGGAAAAAGTGAAAAGGGAGCAAAACAGGCAGACCCAGATTTGTTCTTTCAAATGACTGTCAATAAGAAGAAATGAAAGGAAAGAAAATTTGGATCAATAAGTTTCCAATCTCAACAAGATGGATGATTTTATTTTTCTTTTCTGTTTCCTCATCATTGTCAACAAGGGAGGAGGAGGAGGAGGAAGAAGCTGGAAGAGCCCCCCAGCTAAAGGTAATTTTGGTTATCTGTTTTGCCACATCTCCTAATCTTTCAAACTCAAATGTTCAGGCAATTCACCAACCTTAAAATTTCTATGTTTCACCTGCTAACACAAACCGCCAAATGTAGAAGGCACATTCATTTTTAATTTCTCAATAAAAGCGGTTTTCTTCTGTGACTACATTCTCTGGTCAAGACCATGTTGGACAGGTCAAATAAAGTTACTTTGCCAAAAATGTATTTGATTTCCTTTCGTGCTTCTTCTGTCTCTGCGCTTGATAACTCAGCATAATACCAGATAAACACCTATCTTTTCTACATGTTTTAGAGTGTTAAAGACTCATTCTCCTTTAAGTGCTGCAGGTGAAAAGTCTCTTTATGCATTTTTATTTTCTGATTGAAAGTATGCAGCAGTTCATTGTGAATCTGCACATCCATCTTTTCACCTCTTTCTTGTCTGTGCTGTGTTGCATCAAGCAGCTTGAGAAAGCATTTAGGCACTGTGCAGAATGTTGGTTTTATCTAAGCCTTCAATTTACCAAAATCTGGTTGAGCAAATGGAGAGAAAATGGATCAGGCAGTTAAGTGACATAAGTATTGAAGGATCAAAGTGTCTTAATGCATAAAAGCACTTTACTTAAATCAGGAATTATATATTTAATCTGTTTTACTGACAGTAAAGAGGAATGTTTGGATGATGATGAACCATCATCTACCAGCTACCAGATTATTTACTGTAACAAATGTGACCTTAGCAAAAAAAAAGTCTGAACTGAGAAAATACCTGGAAAGAAGCAGGAATGAATTATGCACTCACGGGTGGAAGCCATTGCTTGGGGACATGGAGTCAGATTTATGTGAAATGATTTAGGAGATAAAACCAGGATGTGCTGCATTTTGGCGTGTACATATCCATTTATGTAATTAACTATGAGTGCTCCCGTTAGCGACAACGGTTAATAAGATCCAGTGTGAACATGGGAAGGCAGGTGAACCTGTGGCCCCAGAGATGTTAAACACAGATGAATAGATGCCATCGCACACACTCGGCCTAGTAAATCAGATAAAATGAGCGGCGGAACACGACGCAAATGGGCCTTGAGGCGAAAACTCAATATCACGTAAATGGACAGGCCTCTCATAGATATTGGAAACTGGTAACCTTGCCACTGTAAGCTTTTCTCTTCTTATTGCTCACAATCCACTCTGCTTTTACTGGCTTTACCTTCTGCACATCCATTTTAGCCTTCAAACCTTATTACGTGTGGGCTCGCCATAATGGGCAGTTGGCTAAATGAATGTATGATTTTTTTAGTAGCTCTAAACAAGACATTGAAAACAATATTTTATATCATCAAAGCTGAGGTGTTTATAATTGCTGCATATCTGGCCTTTTAGTCGGTGAGGCACTTTGGATTGAAGTTAGAAGTCAGAAACTGAAAGAAAATGTGTAGATGATGTTGACAGTTCATCTGGAGGAGATGCACTGACCTCCGGAACTGTTTACAGGAGAAAATAGAAGCTTTTATGAATAGAAAATAAACGTAAAAGCACAGTAGAGACACACATACACACATACTGGAGGCTGACAGATAGGAAGGCAGGTCAACAAACAGACCTCCACCAGACCTCCAACATGCTTATGATTTTGCTTTTTGCTATTAAATTTCCAAAACTTTTGCTATCATTCCCATAAAATCTAACATATAAAAAAAAACAAACTACTGATCATGCAACTTGATTGTACAGCATTATTGAAATTAAAATTGACAAAAATTGATGGACATTGGATTAAAATTGATGGGTTAAGTTTTCAAGAAATAGGTAAAATCTTGGCTTATCTTGCAATGAACAAAAATCTAATGTCAAAACAGTGGTGTGAAAAACCTAACCTTTTTGATATAGATAGATCTCAAATGGACTCTTGTATGTATGTATATATATATATCAGGTTTGGCTATAATAGTTTTCATCTTCATTCTTTGAGAAATGAACACAGTTTCATAACTTGAAGTTTGTTCCTGTAGGTCAGTAATCCAATGATCATTAAAAACCTTGAAATAAACACAGCGGTGATGATGCAGAGCACTCTTAATCGATTATATATATAAACCGCAACACTGTCACATATCATTAGGAAATTACGCTGCACACAAACACACCAGAGAGAAAAGAGAATAATTACAGTGTTTTGATGCCAGAAATATCCACTTAGATCCATCTAAATGCAAGACAACAGAGCTGAAACTGTAAGAGAGGAAACACAGAGTCATACTGTAAGGAGCACGGGTCATATCTGAAGCCATTAAATATGATTTAAGTGGAATTTACTTAGCAGTGTCAGTCAGCATTGACACAAAATGTGCATAAAACTGTGAAAATACCCATTTTTCACACAAAATGTGTAATGGCTAACAGGGTTAACTTTGTATTTTATGAATTTTTATGACCTGACTGAATGATCTCCAACAATAAAGTAAAAATTCTTTACTCTCCTAAACGCTGAGGAGCTCACCAGTGACTCTGTCTTTACAATCTCATGCCAAACAATCTGCACAAAATTTATTTAAATTCTAGTGGAGATCATAAAGTTTCCAAAGATATCAAATGTATCAGGCTGAATTTTAATGAAATGGGTATAAAATGACACGCAAATAATCTTGAAAAAAAAAAAGCAAAATTTAAAAAATGATCCATTTTTAAAATTAAGGATTGTAATTACTTGACTTTTGTGGATGTTTGCAGGGTTTTTAATAAGTGTTTTAATGTGAAACAATCTAATAAATTTTTACAAACTCCATTAAATGGCCCATGGCTGATTAAATTGTATTGAATTTGTAGATACTCAGTTTCTGTTCATAAAATAAACTGAAGTTCCTCAATTTCAAGAGTTTAATTAGTTAATAAACCCATAATACTGCTTTAATGAGGAAATAGTTTTATTTTGTTTATTTCATGAGATTTTTCACAACTTTAGGCTAAACATCCTCTAGTGCTGCCCTTAACCTTCATCTTTTCATTTCTTTGATTTCAGTCATGAAAATCTGATGTTTCGTCTTTTACTACTGCTTTTGTGCATTGCAGTCGTCGTCTTGCATCATCAGTCCGTGTCGCAGAGGAGTTCACTTCACAGCGATGATGAGGAGTTTGCAAGCAATGTCACCTTCAATGCATCATAGCACCGGAGTCACCGTACTCATTGTGTTCTGCATGCTTTGATCCGGTATGTCATGTAAGGTGTCAGTTTACAATAAGACTTTCAAATAAAAGCAAGATACATTTCCTGACTTCAGGCATACAGAGAGGAAAAGCACGCACTCGTCGTAGGAGTTGGCAGTCAGAGGAGACTCTCTCCACCGCAGAAATGCCCTGAAACAAGCTAAATGCTCTGTAATCTAGTGAAATTTGTTGCATAAGATGTATCCACAACTAGAAGGGCTGTCATTAAAGCCCATACCTCCACTAAGACCAAACAAGCCGAGACAAAATTAGTCTTGTTCTAGTACAGGTCGAAAGAGAAAGAAAATTATAATGATAGTAACATAAGGACTTATTGCATTATTTATCTGGATCTGTACCAAATTTCACATATTTTTCCTTTATGATTGATGTATTACATACTTAGAAAATTGGTCAAAATGCCCTGTCTGGCAATGTTCAGAAATTTTAAAAATGTCCTGGATCTATCCCTGGAGTGTGATTGGCACCAAAATTTAATGGGCTCTTCCCTTGGCCATGCCCTACCCTTCTACCAAATTTTGTGAAAATCAATTGTTTAGGTTTTTGAAGAATCCTGCCAACAAACAAAGAAATAAGAGATATGAGTGAAAACAAAAGCCTCTGCCCATAAAACTGGTTAAAAAAAAAAAAAGTTAAAGTCTATTTAGCTTCATATAAGAAATGAAACAAATATTCAAGGTAAAGACGCTTAAATTGAGATTGTTTGTCTTAAGTTACCCCATTTTCAGAGTTAACGTCTTTACGTTATGAAATCCTGCCTTTTGTTCCAAGCCTGTAAGGCTTTCAGGACTTTGTCAGAATTCTTCGGATTGGCATGATTCTCGAAATAAACAAAAATCAGCAAGTTTGTGTTATTAATGTATCAACCATCCAATTCTCTTTTGGACTTGTTTTTAGTTAATTCTAGCTAATAAACAAAAAAAATATAGGACTTAATCACCTGAAGCCAAGACTGAAACTTTCTTAAATTTCTTTATTTTTGCAGCGTCCTCATTGACTAATATAGAACCAGAAACAGCCTCATGACTACAGTACAGCTATGTGCTCTTATTTTGGGAAGAGAGCAGCTAAAGCCTGATTTGCATACTTTGCCATTGCGAGCGCTTCTTTGGCGATGTTTAGAGGACTTGCAGGCTGAGACACTTTCACACATTCACCACAGAGATTCAATAATGCAGGAGTCCACTCGTTTCTCCGGCGCTGGACTCGTCAGTCTCGTTGGTTCTGCAGCCTCTGACTCGTTCTCCGTCCTTCAGCCTGCTCATCTCCGGCTCTGCAGTAATTAAACTGCAACCTTATACCAAGGGAGACACTGCGAGCTATGTTAGAGAATTAGGCTTTGGAATAATGAGGGTTGAGGGACATGTAGTACGCTGCTGTGTTGTATGGCCGCATTAAAATCAAAGGACTTTCACAGCTAATTGGAGAGGGGTTAAACTGCTTGACTGCCTCGCCCCTGTCCCGAGCCCTCCACCCAAACCCGCCCCAAGGAGATGAACACCTCCTTTTAACAGTAATTTTGTATTTCATTTCCATACCAAAGTATGCCTTTTTTTGTTACGAGGGGAATTTGTGGTAGATTATTTTAACACTGGTGAGATAACTTTGGCTGGACTCTACATGGGGCCAATTTAAAGTATGAGCAATTACTTCCTGTGATTTTGTTTTTCTTTTTTTTTTCTGGCCCAGCATGGCTGACCCAGCCAAGCCATTTTGTTTTGAATGGTTACCAATTACCTCAGTGTCCCTGCAATTGACCACAAGATACACACAACATAGATCAATGCAATATTCCTTCATTTGCACCCGTCAGAACATTGGCTTAGAAGAGCTGAATTAGCCCAGCACAAAAAAAAAGAGACACCCCCACTCATCCTCTCCTCAGTTACAATGATGGCATCAGCAGCATGACATGGTATAATGACCAGAGCTACGGACCACCGCTCAGAAGAATAAACACACACACCCTCTCCACTGTGTCTGAGGCTGTGCAGAGCAGCTGCATGCTACCGTTAGCTCACCCCTTTGGACGGCTGCATGGCTAATTGCAAATCAGCAGTCAAATTTATGTAAAGCATGAAGAGAACGTCCAATCAGATTGCATTCTTTGCTTTGAAATCACCATATAAATGATCAATGTTATTTCACCCAATAATTATGATAAGTTCTGTTTAGAGACATTTCTCATTTGCAGTGAGAGAGAGAGAGGGAGCATGCGCAGTCTGTATCTTTCTCTCTTCATCTTTGTCTCGCCCCTTAGTCTTTCTCTGTTTGTCTCCCCTCATTTGATGTAATGAAATCAATGGAATTCACTGTGAAATGTTGCGGGACATCAACCTGTTCACCTGCTGCAGGTGCAAATCTGTGTCCTGCTTCTACCTCCAGCAGTGCACGGATGGACCGTGCTCACTACGTTTTCAGACATCAGGAAATTAAAGAGTTCTCATTTTAGTACTGGACTGAAAAAATAATGTGCAACCCAATTAGATTATAACTTAATTGACCACAAATAAAATACTGTTAAAGAGGCACACGGGTGGAGCTTTGGCAAAATTCTTGCTACAGAGACCTGGGGTCGGGTTCACCGAAATGTAACACCGTGTTTGTGGTTCCATCCTGTTGCTGCCCTAGCGACTCCTACTGGTCAGTCTGGGAGACTTCGGGGTGGGGTGGGGGTGCTGGTGGTGGTGGGTTTCGATATCAATGGGTGACGATGGGTGAAATGAAAAGACACAGCTGGCGGCACCACGTCATGGAGGTCGCACGTAGTTATCCACACCTTTAACAGAGTAAAAAAACGAGTAAAGGATAAAACTGAAAAAACAAAACAAAAAAAACCCATTAATACAGTTGCCACTAAATGGCAGCAATACACACATTTCAGGTTTTGCCAAGGGAGAAAATAATGTTCCTTCATGGGCTGGATTTGGCCCACAAGCCACTATTTGCTGACACAAGTTGTACTGATTCTTAGTCAAGTAAAAATTCACATAAATGTGACATAACAATCAGTTATGAAACATTTATTTATTTTAATCCAATCAAATTTGATTGGATTAAAATAAAATAACATACAATGCATTTGTAATGAAATAAATGCAGGACATTAGCTGAAAAAAAAAAGATGAAAGTTTAAAAAATTACTGAAAAATATCAGCTTCTTGCAGCTGTCTATATTCAGTGAGGAATCACAGTGAAGCAACTTAAAAATGCATGTTAGAACAGTGTTTATTCGATATACTTATAATGAAAGTCATTTCACAAACCAGCCACAAATATGAGAGAAATGCTATCAAGGCCAGTGGATTTGGAAGTGTTCGAGCTCTACATGCAGTGATTTTAAAAAGCAAGCACTCATTTGTGCAGAAATTCCATATAAAAGATTATTGCATTTCATTTAATTTTGAAATTTGAAAATGCTTAGTCTTTTAAAAAAAGAAAATAAAACAGGTGTATAGACGTAGACAGTCTGCAGCATGGCATTTGCACTGGGCCAAAGAAGATTTCGGACAAACTTTGAAAATAAAATCTCAGTCTTTTTCTTCATCTTTTTTTTCCATTGCTGTATGAATAGACCTTTATAGACTTTGACAGACCCTCACAGCTTCAAGGAACCATTTTCAGTCTGTTGATGTTCCAGCACTTCAACAGTGCCTACTGCTTGTCCATTTAATAGATCCAGTCCCTTGTTCGCTACTTGAAGTGTAACTATAGATGTGCTGCTCATCAGTAAGTCATCGGCAGCTAATATTAAAAGATATAAAACACTTTAAAAGATATAAAACATATTAGCAATCATAACAATGTAAAAAAAAAAAAAATCAAATTATTCATTTTTCAACTGATGATTTGTTCATCTGGCTATCTGGATTTTATCATTTGTTGATCATAAGTTAGCTTTTGCTTTGTATCTAAATTAGTAATTAATAACAGAACACACTATAAACATATTATCCATAATTAAAATATATTCTTAACTCCCACTTTATACTCCTATATATTGTAATAACTCCATTTCCTTTTACTGATATAAAATATGCATGCAATCTACCAATAATTTTTATGTGTAAAAAAAACAAAAAAAAACAAAAGCAAAGGCAGAATATAGACATTTACCTTTGAGAGCAATTTATTTTGCATAAATATAGATTAATTTTTCATTATCTTAGTAATGTGTGACTTGTTGGTATTTGCGGTCTCAGATTCCATCGTGTTAGTTGAAAAACACACACTGACAACATCAAGTGTGTTGAATCTCTCCACCTTTAACGTCACCTATAGGTGCAGCGCTGTTTCTGTTGGTTTGTTTGTGTGGGTGAGAGCCTCTGCCGCGTGTCACACATCAACAGAAGGCACGATGAGTCCTGACAGATGAAAGAAGCAAATTAATGCAAGACTGATATTAGAATTTGAAGTGTTAGCATCTTGGCGCGAGCAGACCTCATTCTTTGAAATGGCTTATTTCGTCGGAAACGCAGCCAGCGGAACACGAACGAATTCACAAAAATGAAGAGGGCTTTTTCAGCGTTATCAAAGCTTTGAGAAATCTGTCATAATGTCTGATTCTTAGGATATTTTGAACGTTCTGACAGTAAAGTGTTTGATTTGAGGAGGATCTGAGGAGTTTGGCAATTACTTTACACATTACATAATAAAACAAACTGGGAAAAAGAGGAACAAGAATCATGAGTTTTCAAGTATTATAGGAGGGGAAAAAGTGCCATGTTTGCAAAATAATGTGCTTTCAACGTACAGTAGTGATTTCAAAAAGTCATTGTTGGAATTGACTTCATTGCAGCCTTACTCTGCTCTCTCATTATGAGGGACGTGGTGGATATGGGAGAGCAGCTTTGTTCAGCCCCACAGGGAGAGAGTCAGCTCTAAAAAGCTGCAGCTGCCCTTCTCCTGTCACAACTTTTCTTCTTTCAGACAACGAAGAGGCAGTGAAAGGAGAAAAAAAAATCCTCTTTTCCTCAAAGAAACAAAGGTAGTTTTGACTGGATTCACTTTTCCTTCCTGAGGTTTAAGTGTAATATTGATCATTCAAGAAACAGAATATGGCATTTATCCTGTTTAGGAAAGTCCGTGTTTACATGAAAAACTATTGAACTGAAATCAATGGCAGTTTGCAAGGTAGGAAGAACAATTCTAATATGTACTGCTGTAGTCACATGTTTTGCAAAACGGTTGGCAGTAATGTAGTTATTGGGCTCAAACATGCAAAATCACCAGCATGCTCCTTTAACTTTGTGTCTCGTGGTTTTGCTGCACGGCCGGCGCTGGATTATTATTTCATACACCCATTAAAATATTGCGAAGAATGAACAATATCCCAAAATGCGGCAGCATCTGCAGCAAGTCGAATCCTCATTCTGTTCCAATAATGAAACATGAAAGAAAGCTCTTGAGAGATGAGGGATCCCCTCTGCCAACAGATGTTTGTGAAATGAAAGACGGAGTTTCAAAGAGAGGGGNGGGGGGGGGGGGAAGGAAAGAGTGAAAGTGTAATCTTGAGATGGAGGGAAAGTGTTTGAATTCTCTCTGCATTGGCGCGTCGGGGTGTGAGGACAATGGCCGAGGCTGATTTCTACATTGTAATTTGTATTAGAGCGCTGCAGAGGAGTGCTGCATCAGGATCAGGACCTAAACAATGTCGCCTCGCCTTTATCTCTCCCTGCCACGCGCTCGTCTGCAATTCCCAAACGTGCCAATGACAAACTGCTCGCCCTCCTTCAAGTGCAACTTCATTACTGCTGGAAATATGTAATAAACTCAAGTACAGGTTCTCATGTTTCACAGCTGCGCGTACACTTACGTCATAATTTAGTTTATCCAGCACCAGGTGGTGTGTTTTAACAGGAAGGAACACTCCAATCGCTAATTAAGTCAAAGTATTAGGTTTAGGAAAAATACTCAATTATAAATAAATCATATGCAATCATATTGTAATTAAAAGTAAACAAGCATTGAAATGTACTCAAGTATCTGAAGGAAAAGTACTCAGTGTTGCTGGTTGGGGATTTTCATGCTTTCACATGAGTTGAGGAAGGAAGGAAAAAATCAACACAAGGAAGGAGGACAAGGGGGAAAAGGAAGGACAGAAGGCAGAAATTGAAGAAAAGATGGAAGAAATAAAGAAATAAAAGAAGGAAAGGGAGCAACAGAAGGAAGGAAGGAATGATACAAGGAAAGAATAAAAGATGCATTTGTGAAGTTAAAGGTGAATTTCTTCATCGGGGTGTCTGAATGAAAACCTGAGTGGCTCACCTTCACCTTCAGCTGTGACAGAACTTCAAACGCCGCAGGAATCGGAGACAGAAAACTGCTTCACGATGAGGAGACAGAATTCTCCGTTCACCGTCCATTTGAATCCACCTGAAGGAACACTTTACCGGGCCAAAGCTGTCACATCTGATAAAACTCAGCGTAGGCGAGCGGGCAACCCGAGGACGACGGGGCCAAGCGAGAGATTGGTGGGTGCCAAACCTGTGTAACGCCATGATTCACCTTTGACTCTCGTCTCAGCAGACCATTATTTCAAGAGAGCTAACTCATGAAAAAAACGATATTTCAGCTTCAAAGGCAGCAGACCACAAACTTTACAGAGAGAAAGTAACCAAGCATATTGAAGGTGTTTTAATCCGGTACAATTTGTTCAGTCAGGTCTGAACACAGTCATCGCATTTGGATTTGGACCAAAACAACTGTACCCTTTTCAGGAAGTGATCTCGATCTGGTCACAAACAAACTCTGGAGCATTTTTTCTTTTTTTTTAAATTTGGTTTGAACAACTAATTCTGAAGTATTAATTGATTCAAAAAAAAATGCAAGAAAAGGGAATAATTAAAAGAAATATAGCTCCAAAAATCTAACCTCCCTTTTCTGGAAAGGAAGAAAAAAAGGAAACAAAAGAGAGAAGGATGGGGAAAAAAAGTAAAAAAAAATAAGAAGGATGGAGAGAATAAAGAAGGAAAGAACCACTTTAAGGTTAATTATACTTTGTCTTTACTCTAAGTAGAAATTGAGCTGTTAGCTGTTATCATTAAGTACTCTCATCCCATTAAATCAAATCATGAAGTAAGAACCATAAAGTATTTATTAAGTTTGACATTTTTGCACCAGTGAAGCTGAAACTTTCATAAGTGGATTTTTCAGAGGGGCAGACTTTGTAAGAGCACATTAGAGTTTTTTATTTTTCTCCATCGTGGTAGTTTTTCTCAAAGTACTAAGTATTGGAGTGCTTCTTCCCCACTGAATAACTTAAAAACACTCTATATTGTATGTGTATCTAAATATCTGGGAGCATCGTTTTTCTGGAACACCTTGAACTTTAATGGCAGCTGTGAAACCGCAAATGAGCAAATGAAGACTTGTAGTGCTGAATGGGGAATGAACACATTAGCGTGCGCTGACAGAAGAGTCTTAATTGTTACCTCTGGCAAACAGGACTTCACAGGAGAAAAGAAAAGCCGTCCTCCCAGCTCTCCGTTTGATGCAATGTGACAATGACCTTGCTGCATTGCACCTCCACAAGATCCCTCAGAGTTTATCTTGACTGACTCCCAGAGACCGTCTCCCTCTCTCTCTCTCTCAGGTGTCGCACTGATGGACCAATTCATTTAACTCTGTCACGATCCGCGGCTTTAGAGGCTGCAGCTTGATGAATCCCTATTGTTCCTCCGCCTGTCTGACTCCCGACTGTTTCAATCGCCTTTAGACTATTACCAGAAGAAAAACAGGCCTATTTTCAATAAGTGGAGCCGCAGTTCCATGGTGACAGTAAAAATATGCACTGGATCCACTCCAATGCAAGGATCCAAGAAAGTCTGGAGAGAGGATTCAAGTTATCTATCTATAAAGACAGTTTCTCTGTCCGTCTGTTTCTCTGTCCGTCTCAAGAACCCGGCACTATATGAAATTCGGCACGTTCATTGCTCAGGACCCAAGGATGTGCAGTGTTGTGTGCAGAGTTGTTTGGGTGAGCGTTCTTGAATTGAGCTGTGTTGGTAAAAAGTAGCCTGTGCGCGGCAGGATACGCTCCAGGCGTGGCAGCATATGCTCCATTCCACAGGCACTAATGGCAAGCTGTGGCAAACACCATGAAGTCTGGCCCAGTCCAAACAGGCATGTTTTCAACCGGCACTGCTCTAGTCTATCTATGAAGGCAGAAATCTCTGTTTGGTTGTCTGTCTGTCTGTAGCACCAATATTTCTAGAACCCAGCACCGTATGAAATTGATATTTGGCAGGTTTATTGCTCAGGACCCAAGGACATGCAGGGTTGTGTGTGAAGTTGTTTGGATGAGTGGTTCTCCAATTGAGCTGTGCCAGTAAAATGTAGTCCGTGCATGGCAGGATACACTCGGGGCACAACAGGATACACAGCATATGCTCCGCTCCATGGGCACTAATGGCAAGCTGCAGCAAACACCATATATAGTCCGGCCTGGTCCGAACAGGCTGTTTTCAACGGCCACTGCAAACAAAGCTACCTCACAAGAACATGCAGAACAAAATTATGGCAGGCTGTGGCGCACACCATAAAGTCAGGCCCATTCCAAACAGGCATATTTTCAACGGGCACTGCACTAGTTTTTTCTTAATCCAAGAAAATTATTGAATCAAGAATTACATGTATTAAATTATGAGAAACATTAAAAACTAACATGTTTATTTTTCACCTTGAGTTGAACAGAAACAATTGTGAAAACTGGATAGCTGATACAGCTGGAAATGACATGGATTTGCAAATTTGGAGAATCTAAGATGTTTGAAACTATTATTTGTCTTTTCAGTCAACTGGTTTTAGGAGTTAAAAGGTCTTAAAACAGGACTACCAACTTTTGCTTGTCAGAATATTGTCATTTCTCCAAAAGCTGTCAACAGCAAATTCCAAAAATGGTGGAAGAAAAGTGATGGGAAAAACCAAAGGAAAAAAAAAATCATCTTAAAATTGTGTTATTTTCTTGATTGTAGTACAGTGATCTGTCATCTTTTGTTTTATTCCACGATGCTGACACTCATTTCTGGAAAATTCCTAAAACAAGTTGATTTGTAGTGAGAAAATGATCAAATAATCTCACTAACTGACCAGAACTCACAAAATATGACTTTCAGGACTTGTCAACAGACAAAATATCTTGAGAATTCCTTAGTTTGGTCAGATTCTTGAAATAAGAGAAATCATGTTGTATTAGATGATTTTGCATCAAATATCTGCTCCAGTTTCAAATCAGACTCATTTTAATCAGTTCTGGCTGAAAAATGGGCTGTATCTATTGCAAAACTTACTAAAACCAATCAAGACTAGTTATCTTGGAGACAATCTAATAATTTGGAGCATATGGTGCTTGAGAAGGTTTCCCTTGGATGGGAACATCTGTTGTAATTGTAAATCACTTTAACTGAAACATGTTTTTAAACTGAAGGCATGTTTGTTTGCTGGCAGCTCATTATGGCATCCAGAAGTAATTTTGTAACTCTTAATAACCAGAATCATACAATGCGCTGGCGGTAAATTCTCACAACATGCTGGGCTGTGATTTCTTTCTATGAAAAGATACCAAAAGGATGAAAGAAACAAACGATTTGATGCACGCTACGTCCAGCTTCCCCTGGACAAAAACACTCTGCAGCTTCACGGGTTTTTATTTTGCTTTGATTTGCCACTTTCATTTGCCGCTTTCCTCTGATACAAAAACATTTTACGCAATTTTCCAGGCAGCTACTTTTTGCTGTGAAAGCATCCATATAAAAGCAATGAAGAGTGGGAAGACTTCTTCCCTCTTTTTGTCTCCATCCTTCCTCATAACACATCAACAAATCTCCACAAGTGGTTGCATCCGGCTGTGCAAACTCATCTCGGAGCAGCTGGACTGCCTCATTGCCAGGTGGGGAGTGGGAGCGGCGCGAGTGGTCTTCAGCAGTGGGCATGCGGGTTTAGATGAGCCATTGATCCTTCCCAGCAGGCTCTTCCACTGGGCGATTCCTCCGTTCACACACCCCTCCCCCCATGCCATTGACTTTCTGCCACGATGTTCCGNACTGGGCGATTCCTCCGTTCACACACCCCTCCCCCCATGCCATTGACTTTCTGCCACGATGTTCCGCTGTCACGGCAGGACCTGGCATTTAATGATCCTCTGATGGAGCAACGTCACATTTATCACTCGTCGGCAGAAGTGATGGAGCGGAATCTGAGAGACGAGTGCAGGCCAACGTGAAACACAAACAATAAGGGAGGAAGACGAGCTCAAGTGTGAGTGACAGGGGTGTAATTCAGGATAAAGTAGCCAAAATGACCGCGCAGCCTCTGCAGGGACCCCAAACATGTCCAGGTTTCACCAGGACAGCCAGGCGTTACCTTTAGAAAGGAAAAAGTCAGAACTGAGCAGGATTCAAGAAAGTCTGAAGATGTTGTCGATTTTAGATGATTCAGTTTTATTGTTTTCTTATCCAAGGAGAATCCTCTCTTCAACAACTCTTTCTAAGATAACTGGCATCGATTTGTCTCAAGGCTCCTGCAGACTCTACAATTATAAGCTGTTGCAGACAAAAGTTAACAATCGTGATGAAATCTTTGGTTAACTCCTAAACTTGTGGTGCTAGATTTCAGTATGAGACATGTCCACCACCAGCCAAATTTAGCACTTGTGACCAAAAAAAAAACAAAAAAACCAAAAACTCAACAATAGAAAAAAATGACATGATAAGATGATTTTTAGACAACGATTTTTGGTGGAACGCTATAACACCATCAACACATTTGAAATCAAATACACGGGAGTTCATAAAACACAGTGCCAGATTAACATTTGATAATTCAGGTTTCCTTTCCGATTTGACATGTTCATTTGGCTTTGACATCAGATGAAACGGTATAAAACATGGCTCTTAAATATGAAGCAGCTCATTAACATGCCGATCTTTATTGCTTTTTACCTGAGACGCTAAGGATGAAATGCGTTCATATCTGCCTGCATGAGTTCTTATATTAAAAAGTCATGAGTGGTAAGCCTTTTGAGTGCTGGTCCTATTTTTTACTTTGAACTGTTGTAATGCGACCAGGCACCAGTTTCTCATTTTTACTTATTGGAGTTGTGCGGGCTCTTTTGCTTGATACCTTCGACGCACCTACAACAAAGTGTCAAAATGAATTAATGTTTTGTTTTATGAATGAGCTTCAATATGATGGCATTTAATTGGCACAGGAGCTGTGTAGTTAGCTAGATATTTTTTTTTTTTTAATTACCCCTGTAGAGTTTTGGCCTCAGCTTTGACATATCAAGACCAGGCATGAAAGCACAAACAGGTCAGGCCTCATTTAAGTGCTGCTGTGTTGGAGCAGAAAAATAGAGAAAATGAATAGAAGCGGTGAGTATCTGTGTCTTTGTACATGAAGGCTGAGACAGCACACAGAGATTAATATCTACCTGAGACAAACTGATCTCTGCTTCCAAGACAGAGACGGTGGACCAATTTCCTCACCTGAAATAATCAAAATATTAGAAATGAAGTGATGTGACTACAAAAGCATCCCAAGCGAGGCTTTGCCTTAAGCAAATGGTCTGAACGATAGTGCTGTAAATGAAAATATCAGCTCTGAGGTCGACTAATTACGCTTTCCTCTGTGTGGCATATCGCTGTACAAAACCCAGCCTAACTAATTCTGACCGAGAAAAAGAACAAGGGAAAAAAAAGGGGGGGGGAGGAGCACGAAGGACACTGAAAGAGATGTGTTAATTTACAAAAGGCTTGAGGAAGAGTTAATTAAGGCAGCTGCGGGAACGTAGAAAGTGCTGAGTCCTGGAGACACAAAATATTTATTCATCAGCCCATTAATGTTTAATTCCCTTTTTCCTATTTTTAAAATTGAGGGAGAGAAGAGATAAGAATCTTTGAACATTTGACCTTATATGTAAAAGTGGTAGGGTGACTCTTCAGTGCCTCAGGATTTGTCTTAATCATTGAGAACAGGCAGAAAACACATTCACCTACATCGACTACAGGAAAAAAAAAATACCTGAATATATTCACTGCTGAACAGAAGCTTGCATATTATTCAAATCATAACTCTGCAGCATTTGTTATGGCACTTCTTCAGAAATTCAAGCCTGCATGTGACAGCGTGTATTCAGCAGGTGACCTCTGTAAGGAGCACTGATAATTGCTTGACACAGATGAACACACGAGAGAACACAGAGATTAAAGTCTCTCAACCTCGAGCAGCACTCCCATCCAAACGCTGCACTGAAAAGGGAGTTTAGTCAACAGGATTTTAGCCTTGGATATCAGCCACAGAGTTCCAAGATCAGAGGCAAAAATGGCGATCGGTCCCATGAGCGATGGCCGCTACCTGTGACCAGTTCAAAAACACGACGTAAGAGACGCCATGAAGGATGTCTTGAAGGCTAAATATGTAGAACTGCTGAGGTGTTGAAATCTTGTAGTGTGAAAAATGTGTTGTGACAGGCAACGCCAGCAATGACAGGCCACGATGAGACACAGAGGCGAGGCGAGGGAAGATGAGAAGAAGGAGCGCTAACACCTGCAACAAAACATCACAGACATGGCTCCATAATCCGGACCGGTTGAGGACTGTAAATCCTGACATGGAGAAAAGCACATGTTGTGATCAGCAATGAGAGCAATGACGAGCTAGAGCCAATAATGGCGCATAAATGGGGCGAGGGGAAAAAAGGGGGAGGAGTCGTGACACCTGTAAGAAAACACCAGCGAGCGTGACTCCATATTCTTTTCTTTTTTCTTCCTTGTTTTCTTTCTATGGAAGAGGATTTGGACCACTTGAAAAAAAAAAAAAAAAAAAANAAAAAAAAAAAAAAAAAGACTTCTGAGATTAAAGTCAGAATTCTGACTTTAATCTCAGAAGTCTTCTTTTTTTCAAGGGCTGTAATCCTCTTCCATATCTTGCTGCAAATCACCACACAAACAAATTGCTAACTTCTTGAGGACTTCCATTTTTCAGAAGAAGGAAATCTTGTCTCACGCATGAACTTATGTCATTTTTTTTTTTTTTGCATATTTTTTTGTGCCTGGACATACAGTAGTTTTGAGACCAGATCAGACTTGACAAGACTCTTGCTTCTGAAAGACCTACAAGGACTTGAAGATACTCGATTACAAGTATTGTGAACGTCGCAGCAATTTGACGACTTTGACTGTCATTTGCTGTTTACAGTGACCTAACAGCTGCTAAATATGTCATGTCATAATCACGTTACATTGTACTTAGCGTTCCTTCAGTGTCTGTGAGAGGAAGCGGTCATGTGCTTGATTTGTCTGCAGCCTAATTATATGGCAACAAACTAGTTGCCAATCATGAGAATGTATTGTCTGGCTTTATCTCAGGAACTCATCAAGTCAACCCAATTAAAAGCTGCAATGAGAAAGACATCGGCAGCGAGCGGGGCTCTCATTCAGTTAATTCATGATTGCCAATTAAAATAGAATAGCGTGCAAAGTTGTAAAGCTGTCAGGAGGGCCAAGCTAAATTACCCTTTTCCACTTTGAATGATGGATGTGTTCATTGCTCTCCCTTATCTTATTTATTCTCTGGGCAGAGGAGCGAACAAAAGCAGGAAGAGTTTAAAGAGTGTGTCTCTAACGAAGAAGGCTCCTCCTTTCAGGAAACCAAAATCTGCTCATAATGGAGAATTGTTACGCTTTTCTGAGGAAATAATCTTAATTAAATCACATACAGATGGCCCGATTTCCCCTCACAACGGTCTATAAAAATAGGATTGAAAGACTGGAGATGACATTAGCTTGCATGTCAAGATTGATACTGATATTTATCCACATGTCATGCAGTTGATATTTATGAGGTAATATGAATCAATTTATGCTGAAGAAACATGATTCTGGAAGTCTGAGGATTCTCTGCTTGTGTGAATATTGTGCTTAAAATGTGTGCACATCAGTTGCAGTGAGGGTAACTTATCCTGGTCGTGTCTCTTGCACCATTAGCTACTGTTGCCACACTATTGATGGCCTAATTAAAATGTGTCAGGCTGAAACATGTCACATTTTTTAAAGGCTGAAATTGATAGCTCACATTAATTTTCACTTTCTCAAAATGACCTTTAATTTCGCTCGCCAAACACAGGCCTTGTGTCTACAATGGCACGCCCGTCCATTCCTGGTGCTGAAACAATATGTCAGATCCCTTTAACAACAACGGCGTTGCTCTCATAAAATGAACCAGCGACTTCTCTGAGCCGAGCGACTCAAAGCCTGATTTAACTCTGTATCAGTTTTCAAAGAGAAAATTAATTAAATCCTGTCCAACATTTGTCTTTCTCTCTGGGTCCTTTAATAAAAATTCTACTTAAAGGAGGATACTGATGATTTTGCATATTTAAGCCCAATAAATACGCAAGAATTAGCAATAAAAGTTACTCTAGTATCAAAAATAAAAGTTCTCATTGTAAAGAATGGTTTCTATTAGTGTTAAATTACTAAAATCTCCAATATCAGAGATGATGTTTTTCACTCAATAATGTGGAAAAACCTGGCTTCTTCAATTTTGGAGATATTTGGAAAGAAAAAAAAATAACATATGACAACTGCAGAAGAACCTTATATCTCTAATTCTGGTCTCTAATTTTTGGTCTGGAATGATGAAAAATCTTCATCTGAAGATGAAATAAAATGTCTAAATGTGACGACATAAAGTCTTGTATCTCCAATTTTGAGGATTTTTATGCTTTCGGTTCAGTTAAAACAATATAAGAAGAAAAATAATTCCCCAATCTCTTTCCCTTCCTCAAATCTAGATAATGCCAAAATGAAATCTAGCCAAAACAAGGCTGAGATGTGAGGTTTGTACCTGACTAACAGCAGTTTCTATGAGCTTATCTCATGTAAAATAACATACTGCTGGCAAAAAAGTACAATATTTTTCTCTGAATGAATGGAAGTACTAAAAGTACAAGTATCTCCAATTTGTCCCCTCGTACAGCACTCGATACCCGTCCCCAAGTCCCTTCCTTCAGCAGTTTGCTCACTTAAGCGCTTTTCTGGGTAGTCCAGCTTTTATTTAATCCCCGTGAGGTTCTCCCTTTGTGAAAGCAAAACAAGCCGAGATCCAAAAGTGTCAGTGTTTCCTTCAAACAGCCCGAGAAAAAAGTGATGGTTTCCATTTGGGCCCCGGAAAGAGTTTGTACCCGTCCTCAGGAGACAAGCTCCACAGGTCAGGCTCTTTGCAACAGATTAAAAGAGAGTGTCACTAATGCCACCCACCCAGGGAATCAGTGGCATAGCATAGGAAATGAAAGCTGTGACGGACACGGACGACCACATCAGCTCCTGTCACCATGTGTCGACTCAGAGCGGTCTCTTCATCCTGGCAGCTGCCCAGACCTGAGGGAGGCCTGGCTGTCAGGCAGAGCCAGCACAGATCCAGCTCTCTCTCTCTCCTGCTCTGTGGAAACACCCAGGGGGCTTTTCTCAAAAAGGCTTACAGGGCTGTACACACTCAGACCCTCGCCATCAGCTCAATCAACTTCTGCCTCTCAGGACGGCGCTCTGCTGCACCGCGAGAAGAGAGAGAGGAGCGGTGAACACGGAGCGTGAACGAACTCTTGTTTCAAATGCGGATTGGTTCTCACATGAGAAATCAAACTGTTAAAGTTGGAAAAGGGGGAAAATAAGGGAAAGAAAGTGCTTTCTGATAAGTCAGACGAAAGCCTTTCTTGAGGTGCTGGTACCTGATAGATAAACTGAGTGGACAGACAGAACTGTTGCTTTATGCTGTGAGTTATGACATATTCATTATTCTGGGAAAAAATTGTGTCGGCCACATCGATAATCAGCAGAGCTCATTGTCGCTCGATCTTAATTTCATATGCTGATTGCAGCCATTTTTCAGACAACAGACTTAATTGTCATCTGTCATCCTCCTTCTTTTATTTGTTTCCTTTTCTCTTTGCACATGTGCCAAAATGCACAACCACACTTTATGGAATTGTGAACTCTTTGCACAGACTTTTACTTCAGTATAGTAGACGTGTTCTTTTGCACTATTCTCATATGCTCTCTCTCTACGGAATCTTATATGGACAAATCTCATAGAATGGCAAATGTCATTCTTACATGACGACCAATCATGGTGGTTTGAATGTTTCCGAGGA
Organism: Lucifuga dentata; assembly: GCA_014773175.1. NCBI lineage: Eukaryota > Metazoa > Chordata > Actinopteri > Ophidiiformes > Bythitidae > Lucifuga > Lucifuga dentata. The sequence goes on from VXCM01000296.1 coordinate 118,287, forward strand.
TGTAAAAGGTGTGAATGTATTTTCATTGGACCCTAAAGGAAATACAGAATTTGCAAAGGACAGAGTCTACCTTTACTCCTGAAAGCAACAATAAGAAATGCCTTCATTATAACAAACTGAGGTATCCTGAAGTGGACGGCAAGTATTCATCCTTATTTTTCCACCCTGAGCACAATCTCCTTCTTGCACCATAATGTCTTTCATGCCTATTTCTTACATTGTGCCTTTTTAAAACAACGTATTACTTTATATTCACTTTCTCCTTTCAAGAAGTGCTTGTAGGGAAAGGATCGGTAATGTATTTCGTTCTGCTCGCCCTCCACCCACTGACTCAGCAAATGTTCTTGGCTCATGCAATCCCATTCACATAAAGGCAGAAAGAAAATTTAATGGATAGAACAGAAACTCCTGTATTTAATGAGAAACATCTGAAAATATGCCTGGGAGAAAATAAGCAAACCACAGGAAGAAACCCTCTCAACTTTTCAGAATTGTCGGAGTTTTCTGGCATTCATTACCCATGAATCCAGTCAACCGAGCTCACCTTTGCTTGTGTTTTCCTATATGACACTTATTGGTTGAATGAACCCATTAGATTATTACTGTTTACTTCCTTTTCTTGAAGTAGGCGACAGGACACACGAGGACCGGATTCAGCTCGACAGGACCACATTCCCTTTTCAGGATCGGGACATTTTTCTGATGCAAACGCCACCTGTGCCGTTTGTCCTCACCTGTGTCTGACGAGGAGAATGAAAAAGGCGCTGCTTGTTTCCTTGTTTCATGGCGGGCCGGGAAACACAGTGGCATGTTGAAGCAAGCAGAATGGTGTGGGGGGGTGGGGGAGGAAAAAAAAAAGAGAGAGACGTGGAAAGTCGAGCAGTGATCAGATGAGGAGACGGGGGATAACAAGCTCTTTGCCAGCCAGGCAACCGTGAGCGTTATTTCTCTGCTGGAGTGAATGCAACAGGCCTGCGTTTTTCAGCCTGACTACTGGAGCATGTGAACACACACATCTCACCCCCTCCCCATGGGAGAGGAGACTGTCATGACAAAAGCCAATGCATTTGCCTCTTTTTCCTTGTACTGTCCCTTCCCGCCGCCTGTCTACGTCTCCGTCTCACTCCGCCGTCCTCGTTTCTGTCTTGTTTGTGTTCTCTCTTTCGCTGTTTCTTCCCATCTCACTGTGTGTAACGCAAGTTGACATTTTTTTTTCTGCCTTTAAAAAAAAAAATGGAAAGAAAATCATCTGGATGGTATGTCGTCAACGCCTGCTGTCAAAATATTGCAGCATTTGCCACCTGTCAGGCAAATCCTAATTGATACCTGCCAAAAATAAATAAATGAAAATTAGTTCAGATGTAAATTGTTCTGCAGAGATCAAGAATCATTTCAGCGGGAAATGATTTACATTTCACTCCAGTGCAATTATCTGACAGACAGTTAGTGGTGTCTTTTGATGTTCAGATTTAGATTTTACATTGGACATGAGACAAGCTAATAAATTATGGCTGTTTTGGAGTAGAAATCTTGTATCTCCAAAATGTCAACTTTTGGCCAAAACAGCCTCCTTTCATCTTGATAAGAAATGGCTTTTAGACATGAAAGGATGCATATTATACAGATTTCCAAGTTCTGATTTTCTTTAAGGGGGTGTACTTCTACTTGTAATTGAGTGTTTTTTGTTCATTGGACTTGAGTGTCTCTGTTGCTGTTGATCTTGATCCCATATTAAATAGACTGAATATCCGCCTTATAAATCCACAGAATTGGAGTTCCTGCTTTACAAACTGCAAAAAAGTTTTAACACCAGATTTGCAGAGATATTTCTCTGCACTCCAACTTTCTGACTGTGCTGACAAAAACGATCTTTCCTGACAGCCTTACTGTATTTCCTTTTTGTACAGAATTTGTAACAGCAGATCCGAGCAGGAATTGAGGGAACATCCCAGGCTGCCATGGATCTCCCACTAAGTGACACGCAGACCACTGATGCTAGCAAGTCGACGTGTCATTAGGATTCAGATCAGGATCCTGTCTGAGTCGACACAAACTGAGGTGAATGAACACGTCTGTGTGCAGAGAGACATCTCTTTTTGTCAGAACCTGCTGTGACGAGTCTGGAAGGAAATTGCTGAGAATGACCTCTGTACTTGTCTGTTATCTTCACCTCTTCCCATTCTAACGTATTTACCTGGATTTCTGTCCTTTCAAGGGTTTTGTGTTCCACTTTCCCTGAGTAAGACAAATGAGAATCTCCTCGATGTGCGTTGCAGAAGTGAAACTGCTTGATGCTATATGAAACATGCCAAAGTTCATGATAAACTTTCAGTAGCATTGATTGTTCACACACACATGCAGAAGATTGTCCTTGAAGAATGACTGTCTCTGCAGTGCTGGCAGCAAGTGTCACCAGCCACCAAGTCATAATTTTGCTTGCGGGCAAAATTGCATCTGCAAGCATGACATTTTCAATGTACTGTACAGTATATTAATGAGGATTAAGACAATTTATATATGGAAGATGCAACCGGAGTTGCTTCATGTTGCAGTATCCCCTAATGGGAAAACATGGGAAAAAATATCTACTAAGGTTGATAAAAACCTGTTATAGTAAATTATTCCAAGTCGAACCCTCTGGAAGACGAAGAAGTTCTAAGATGCAACTCAGCAAGATTGCCATTCCTCCTCCGTAATCTATTTAACCCTCAGGGGAACAGGAGAGGTATGGGCTAAATTAGTGTAATCTGAATGAGGGTTTCTTGAATATGGTGGTTTCAGCCAGTGAGGGATTGTATCCGCCTCCGGCTTCAGTGGCCTGACAGACAATGAGGATATGACCATCTGAATCGATACAGCCAATCCCCCATGATTAGGTCGTCCATTAGTTCACTTGATCTTTCGACCCTTTTACATTGCATCTGATGAAAATGTAATCGCTCAATACTTGCTGGATGATTAGTCTAAATCCCTGATCTTCAAACAGGAGGAGTAAGGCTGTTTCATTGCGGCATATGCAAATAACTTGGGTTTTTGTATTTTGGTCATGACGGTGGCGTCTGAGCTCAACGCCGCTGCCCTGTCCCATGATCATGAGGGCCCTCTGCTCCCTCTGATCGCCGGCTCTCTGCTGCCTGTGAACTCCATGAAATATGTCTACGGGAAACATTGCCTCTGATGTGTCTGAACTCAATAAATTAAAAGAATCAAAATTTAAAAACCTCAGAGGGTGTTTTAGCTTAAGTGTGAATGTCTCTGTACCATTATGGAGCAGAGATGGTGCAATTCAATTTGGTGACAAATCAAGATCACACTATCAAGCTCAGGGGGATGAAAAAGGTCACCTGCTTTGAATCATTGCAGCGAGAAAATTGAAGGTGAAATTGTGAAGTAATTTAGTGAATTCTATTTTCAGAAACTAAATTAAAGCGTTAGTGTGACAACAATTTCATTTCAGCGTGAATGTTCCTCTGAGCTTCTTGTTTGCTGACTGAGTTTTTGTGCCATTGGTGTTTCATGTGATGTTCTGTGAAGGTTAAAGTACATATGACTATGAGCACAGCGACATGTTTCTTCACATGTCCATCAGGGGAATCGATACCTTGTTTAGGGCTGAAATTGGCCAGTCAGTGTTACAATCATCTGTTTCTAATGATGGCAAATGGCAGCTGCTGGAATAATAATGCCCACTTTCATTTAGCAGGTGGCAGACCGGTGAGGCATTTTCAGCAATTAACATTAGTGATTGCTTTATTCAGTACCTTGCTGTTGTAGCTGTCAGTCAATATTATTATGCAGGATACGATGTTATGGGCTGCAAAGCTAGGAAGAGCCAAAAACGTGTTAAAGGACCTTGCTGGTGGTTTTGCATATTTGAGCCCAATACTACTCGCATATAAAATAACTACAGGTTAAAACGTATTTTAGCTTTCATGTTATTTGGCCAAATCCCTTAATGTTTCAAAATCAAATGTTCAGGTGATACACCCACCTTAAAATTCAATGTTCCGCCTTCTAACATACACACTATGAGTTGAACCAAACACAATCAAATTTCAAGTACTGTCTCTTTAAGGCTCCTTCCTGAAAAGCCAGCTCTGTTCTGATTGGGCTGTGTCAGGTCTCAGCTGGAAACATGGATGCTGACCAAAACACATGCAAACTAGCCTCCTACCACTTTCTGTGTCTAACCAGGTATGCAGGCGAGTCAATTCCAGATGTGTTACATGGTGATGTCAACAAGTTACAGAAGTAATGGACCAATCACAAACAAAGCTTTCAGGGCACTTCAGGACTTCTGGGTTTGTCTTACTGAATGCATTTCTATTTACAACTTTGATATTTTTCAACACATACTCCCTACTATAAAAAAAAAAAAAANAAAAAAAAAAAAAAAGCATAATACATTGCCTTTAATTCTTCATTTCCATTCTTAGGGATTTTTATGCTATTAAGTAATTTTCACCAAACAGATTTTTTTTTGGACTAAGTTGTTACTACAGTTTGTTTTTTTTTGTTTTTTTTACTAGATTTCAGAATATTTTGTTTGTTTTTTTGCAGTGTGACAAATAGAAAATACAGCATGAAAGTAAAACCTGATGTCAACATATTACATTGTCCTTGAGGGTCATATTTCATTAATGCTTTGGTAGCCCTTCACTGTTTTTCTTGTTAGGCTGTGAACAAACATCAAGCCTGGTGTCACAGGGGAGCAGATAACTGTAGGCCAGGTGAGCGGAGGTCAGAGCATCCGTATGGGTGGGTGGGATAAGCGGGGTGGGGGGTTAGAGGAGACGTAATGGAGGCAGGGCGGTTAAATGCCGGGGCCGGCCATGGGATCCAGAGGGAGTGGGACGCGGGCCACATCACCCCGGGCATCTCCTGACCGCGCGTGATTGATGGAGGAAAGCTGACGAGCCGAGCTCCCAATGTCACTCTCCAATTAAATAACTCTCACCACCGAACTGCATCCACCCCCTCTCGCGATAAACCTCCCTCTTCTCCTCCCTCTCACCTCTCCCTCTCTCTATTAACACACACCCACTGTCCAGCTTTTCATGCTCTCCTTCACATTCCTTGGCATCATATCCCTCTAATTTCCCTCTTTTAACTCCTTTCCTGTAGCTGACTCTGACATCATTACTCTGTCTTTTCTCTCTGTGTCCCCTTTTTACTGCAGCTTCGTCTCACTTTCTCTGTCCTGTGCATTGTCCCATGTCTCTAATTTCATCTTTTCTAACTGCTTTTCCAGGTATGACAGACAGAGGCTGCTCTTTCTTTTAGTTTGGGTCAGTGCTTCCTTCTCTGTATGACAGTCCAGAGATGACAAAAGAGCCTGACAATTTAATGTAGCCTGCCTCAAAATGCAAATAGCTTGGGGAAAAATACATAGAAGATAATCCATCGGTGGCTGTTTCCAGGATTTATAATCCTTGTGCTTAAAATGAAATTTAGCAAATGTTTCTTGAAATGAGGGGCACAACTTTGATTCATTTGGAAAAGGTTGACCATTTATTTTCTGTCACTAACTGGTAAATTGGTGAATAATTGTTTGTTTTACAGAGGTCAGCCTCATGCTGCATTCATAGCCACCACAGTATTCCAGTTTGCAGCTAACTGGATGAAAAACAAATCTCGGAATCAGAACAGGAGACACATATTCATGTGCCACGCCACTAAAAATGAAAATTCCCCTCAAAAAGTCTAAATTATGCAGGGAAAAACATAAAATCAATGCAGGACGTCAAGATATTCCGTGGTTTCAACCCGTCACGTTCTGCTCAAATTTAATAATATTGTAGTGGTTTAACATTTAGAAAACAAAATTATTCAATCGATTCAACAGGCTAAGAAGCAAACCAAAAGTCCTCTTATTGTTAGAGACTGTCAAGAATTCTTGCACTGATTTTTTTTCTTGGCTTTCACCATCAACAAGGCAATCATCTGACAGTACACATGCCATCTGCTGCCAAAAAACTTGGCACGTTTGGGAATTTGCTTCTTCATCCCTCCTGCCGAGTGCTACATGTGTTTTTGGCTTCAGCCACGCCAAATTATTTTGGTCAAACTCTTCTGACAGGCTCCCTCCGCTCCAGTCTGTGAGGATCTTGGCTCAGATGGGAGCGTTTCTCCCTGTCGCCTGCGTGTCCCTGCCGCCTATGTGGAGTACATATACCCAAAGCCTACAGCTGGGCTTTCCTGCACACTGGCAGCACTGCGCAGAAGACGGAGGGAGAGAGACAGGGAGAGCGAGAAGGGGAAGAGAGAGAGAGAGAGAGAGAGAGAGAGAGAGAGAGAGAGAGAGAGAGAGATCAGACTTGCTCTCGCTGCATCTCATCCAGGGAGCGAGCATTTACGCACGATCCAGCAGCCGATCTCCAACAACCCTGCCTCACCATCGGGACTAATTTCATCGCGAAAACTTTTAAACTCTCTGTTTCGAGAAAATCCTGATTGAAGAAAAGCTCAACTTTTACCATCTGACACCATCTGCAGGCGAAGTTCCCTCTTCTTTGGTGAGTAAATGTAACAGATCTCAAAGCGCGATGAGTTAGTGCTGAGGACATTGACAAGCTCGTCTCGGGTTTTGTCTCCACTGTGCATCTTGGGTAATTTATGTTGTGTTTTGGTTTTCTGTTCTGCATTTATGTCCCGTCGCTCATTCAGTAATTAGTATTCCGGGGACACCGGTTTCCTGCGGCGGTCGCTGGCTGAGATGTTCACTGTCGTTGGCTTTGCCCACTTGCCATCATGCGCGTATTTGCCACTATTTTCCAACAATTTCTCCGATTTTACATCTGAAACCTGAAGTTAACGTTTTAATCGCTATGCATGAAGGATTCGATCTGCTTCTCATCGGAAACGTGTCTAATCGGTGCTAGATCACGTGCGCCCTCTGAACTTTTTCTGCGTTTTGCAGGTGTTGGCAGCCAATGCGTAATGATCGGTAGTTCAGACGAGACTAACTGGAGGGTCAGAGGAGTCCAGGGAGGTTTGCGTCTTTCACACTGCAGAATGTCCACCCGAGAGTAATTGGGGATCCGTAATGAGGCTGCAAAATCTTATTTTTTCCACGAACGCGTGAAAAATTACCACCAGAGCGAGAAAATCGCGCGTCTTTTTGTTAAATGAAGTATCATACCGGAGGGATTTGCCCTGAGGCGGATTCAAAACACTCCCGGTTGTTTCGAGGAAATACTGACAATCCAGCGAGAACAAGTGGAAGCTGAATTTTGTGTCAATTTAAGTCTAAATGAGTAATAAAGTTAGAGGTTTCCTTCAGTTCAAGCTTATTTCTGCAAAATGCATCTGATTATTTACCAAAAGAGTAATGTTGAGATTTTTGGCTGATTTTTGAAGCTTTTAGACTGTTTGTGCTAAAGAATGATGCACAGTGCACCTTAATGTTAAGCTGCAAAGAAGTATTTTGTGTGGAACAACTTAAGGTGTCAATTTAAGGTCATTTTTTTTTATGAATAGTTAAGAGAAACCTTATGAAATGTTCAGAAATATTGCTTCCCTCATGTAGAAATAAAGAGGATAAGAATGTGTAAAGTGGGATTTTTTTTAAAGTGTCATATTTCAGCTATTTTAATGAAATTAGTTATCCATTTTCAGTTCGCAAGAGAAGAAGTACTTTATTCTGGAATAGTTGTGTGTTAAACAGTTTATTAAAAAAAAGACTGCCATCTGCAGCTTGGTGTCTCTATAGATGTTGCACTTTCAAATGCATGCAAGATTATTTCATATGTATGTTGAGGTGTCAGTAATCGTCTCCACACACATGCAGGAAGGGCGTCTGGCTGCTTTAGAGAGCAGGGAGACCACCCTTCATCCAGAGGACCCGGGTTCAAGCTCCTGCACAAGCAAGAGTCTGGCCTACATAAGTGTCCTTGAGCAAAACACTGAGTGAACCCTCAGCAGCTGCTGGGTTATTGTTCTGTATCTCTGAGTTCCACAGAAGGAGACGAACACAAAGGGAAGGTCCCCAGAAAAATCAATGAAGTGCCACATTATTATTATGTGACCACTCACACCTACGAAAACTGCCACCAGTTTTATTACAAGCAGAGCTTCAAATGTCACTGCCTGCGTTTGGGAATATCATTATGTTTGACTTTGAAACACTTAAAAAAAAAAGCCCTAATATGTGTTTTTAGTTTGAAAACAGCATGCCTGACTTAGTCTTATTATTAAAATAATCCAGGCTCATCTGTCACCAAAATTATATACAATACCATATGTTTCCGTGGTCACATCATAAAGAGTCTTTATGAAGTGTCTGAAAGCGTAATTGGCTTATGGTCACAGCTGTTTGTGTTGCGTTTGCTGCCCTGCGAAGACCCTGAATGTAAACAGCATCTGAGGAGAATACGGATCAGAGGAAACGTGTGACTCTGTCTAAGCACTGCGGCACTGCTAATCCTGTTGTGAGAGAAATGGGATTAGAAACGTGTGTGTAAGAGAAACCGAGGAGGATTTACATCCATAGCTCTATGTTACACTTTCACTTAGTTGGGTGTCATCACATCAGCAAAGTCTGATAAGAATGTCCATCAGAGTTTGACCAATAAAGGCTCCGGTGTACTTTGTAGGAAGTAGAACTTTCATTGCTAAAGATGTCTTGCAAGGCTGAAGACAGGGTGACTCGCGTTTTTTGGGTGTTCTTTGTGCAGGGCGTCAAGTAGAACGTTTTTTCTTTTGTCTTGTCTACTTCTGATAGCCTCCCTTGGCTGCAATTGCTCCAAAACATGACATGGCTTGTTGTGCTGCAGGTAGAGTTTGACCTGCGGACTCAACCAGACATGTAAGATTTGGACCAATTACAGCCAGAAGAGCTATCAGAAGTGAAAACATGAAAGGTAGTTCTTACGGATTGCACTATGTAGTGATTCTGAGGTCTTTTTTGTCAAAGTTATATGTAAATCCGGTGGATTCACATGCTTGAGCCCAATAAATACTACCTCTATTCATGTTACGTGACTGCCAACCATTTTCAAAAACATAAAACCATATTTTATTTTTTTCCTGTTATTGCCAAATCCCTCTCAAAATCAAATGCTTAAATGATACAACCGCCTTAAAATTCAATGTTTCGCATTGTTGTAGAAGGCACAGATGTTTTCATTTCTCGGTAAAAGCAACCTTCTCCTGGGACTATATTCCCTGGCGGAGACATACATTTTTTACCGTGCAGCAGCTCTGTGTTGACCTGGTTCAATTAAGTAACTTTGACAAAAAATAATACTGGCATTAGGTTTGCTGTGACGGATTACTTATTTTAAGCATTTTTCAAGCCTCTACAAGTTGACTTTAATAGCATACTGGAATGAGCTGAAACCAATGGCAGTCTGTAATGTAAGAAAAACAATTATAAAATATATTGCTCCTTTTTTTGGAAAATAGTTGGCAGTATGCGTGTATGGGTTGCATTTATTCAGCTCAAATATGCAAAATCACCTTTATGCTCCTTTAAGAGCTTTGAGACTGAAACTGGCACCAGCTGAGATTTTTTTTTTTTGANCCTTTATGCTCCTTTAAGAGCTTTGAGACTGAAACTGGCACCAGCTGAGATTTTTTTTTTTTGACTTTAAATATATTTTTATTTTAAAAAATACCAGAAAGAAAGTACCAGAATGTTTTTCTGCACCAGCAGAAAAGCAGCTAAACCACATGTGGAGGTTTTGTGGACTGAAGCCTAAGAAAGCGACTCGTAACAGTACTTGAGTTGTGCTTCCAGCCTTTAATGCACCTTTTCAAAGGAGGAAAATGAGCCTCTAAATGAAGAATAATGACTCACCGACTGTTTGATATGTGATAGTTAGAACACAATGCCTGTGCTTTATCAAACTGGTGCCAATGCTGGAGGTTGCTCCTCTTCTTTCTACCGTTGCTGTTTTTGTTTGCTTAGTTGGAGATATCAAAGCTTCCTCCTCCCAGTAGAAGCCATTTGCTTGCCATTCAACCCTGTACACTATGAAAAACAGATAATTTGTCACCGTAACCTTGCGGCCTTTGTTTGGTTTTTGTCACTCTTTCTTTGTTTCATACTTCTTTGTGTGTTTATATCCACGCTGTGATAGGTTATGCTCTGCACCTGATGCAGCAGGGAGGAATGAAAGGCTCTGTGAGAAAACAGTCCCTCCACTTATAGACATTTGTCACATCCATCTCGATTAAACTGAAGCGGCATCCGTTAATTTCAAGCTGGATTTGACACCATAAACTTGATTAAAAAAAAAAAAAAAAAAAAAATCAAACAACAAATAATAAATGTTGGACCATATTACACCTATTGACACTGTCATGCAATAAATATGCCTGTTTTTCAGAGATCACCTTATTACGTTTGAAGAAATTGACACACACAAAAAACAAAAAAAAACCTATTTTCTTGTAAGATGTCATTTCTAAATATTCATGGATCTGCTTCTGGATCAGTGCCAAAATTGAATGTGTTCTTCCATGGGCCATGTTCCTTCCTTCCACCAGGTTTTTTAATAATCAGTTAAAATGTTTTTGAATAATCCTCCAACCAGCCAGCCAGCCAGCTAGCCAGCCAATCAGCATCAACAGCCAGATGTGAAATCATAACCTCCTTGGTGGAGGTAATAAATAGTTAATTTGTCCCAGTATAACATTTGTCATGAGTTTCTCAGTAACTTCAGCCTGAAACCAAACTGCTGACATAATTTTCCCTAACAGATTTAAAGGAGCAAACCAGTGGCATTTGCATGTTTGAACCCAATAAACACAACCAGCTTCCACATTACATCTTTGCCAACCATTTTCAAAAGCGTACTACTGCAGCGGTACATTTTTGAATAGTTTTTCTTATCTCCTAGACTGTCATTGTTTTCAGTTCATTCCAGTACACTATTAAAATCAACTTGTAGACATTTAAAATGTGCTTAAGATAAGTAATCCATCACAGTGAACCACACTCTTTTTTGTTTTGTTTTGTTTTTTTTTTTTAACTTTTTTTTTTTTTTTCCTTATTTTTTAGCATTTTAATGCAGTTAAAAATGCAGAGTGATTGGAGAATTCTTCCTGGTGGTGCATTCACGTGCTATGGAAGAACTGACAATAGAGATTTAACATTCAGCCGCTGGACTATTCTTCACATCCATAGTACATATACTGTAAATGCATGCATATATACACATATAATTAAAAAAAAATCTTAACATACTACAAGAATCACTAAATGACTGGGACTGGGCAGGCACCAGTAAATCACCAATAACTGACACCTACACAGGATATTGACATTTTCTTCTATAATTAAAAGCCGATGTCTGCATTATTGGCTCACTAACATATGAGCTTACTACTGTTATCGATGCATCCAGTGTGGTTCCATCTCTCCTGTAGTGTTGAGGATTTAGCAAAAATGAGAAGCATTAAGTCGACCGCATGGCTCAGCCTGACCCTGCACCGATTCTCTCTCCCACAGTACCACAGCTGCAACCTGACTTCACAACTCGTACTGCCCTGCAGCCAGATCTGGTCCACTTTCCACCTCCACCATTAAATTGTCATGCAGAGGCAGTGACTTTGAATCCATTTCTGTGTGCGAATGTGCTAAATGTGCGCGTGTCCGTTCATGTGTTCTTGCCTTTACTGTGTATGCTTGTTGTGTTCCAGGTCATATTCAAAACACAAACAGAGCAGAATTAATCTTGCCCTCTGAGTTATTTTGTATAGTTTTGCCTGGAAGGAGTTCAAGTGCTTCCTGCACCTTTGCTTGAAATGAATGTTTCAGTCAAGACTTTGAATTCTGATAAGTTAAGGAGTTTGTTCAGTCATGAAGGTATCTTGTGAGTTGACGTGCAGTTGTGATTTATTTCCGTGTTAATTACTACCATTCGATAATGACTTTGCTACAGCGTAGTATAATAAATTGCTTCCACGGGATGTGTGGAGTGCTGCTTTTATTTTGCTAGAGGGAACAGAGAGGAAGTAAAATGAGAACTGGAGAATCTGTGTGGGAAGAAAGAGGTCACTGTATGCCAAAGCAATTATCTTCCTAGTCCAAAACTCTGCCAATACCCTGTGTAGTGGAGGGAAAAAGAGAGGTCAGCGAGGAAATAAAAATACGTGTGGTCAAGCTCTCAGTTTTCTAAGTGTCTGCTTTCACAAGACCTCCTGAAGTTTTTTTTCTGTCAACTCAGACTCTGTAGCAGCCAGAGAAATTGCATGAATTGGCCGGTGAGGTCGCTTTTCCCCTGAAGAGCCTGAGTGATGTGAAGTGTTTTCCTCATTCACAGCGTTTGTGCCACAGGTAAAGACGGGTGATTTAATGAACTTTATATGATTGTTCGACTGCTGGCTGCTGGGATGTGCTGTGACATGAAGAACATCATCTGTCAGGAGCCGATGCTTTTTCTCTGCTTTGACAAGTCTTCATGTTCTGGCATCTTGGGGAGTCTGTCACAGCACGAGGATGGCGGGGAGACAGATCCACTTGCATGTGCTCAGCCTGGTTAACAGACTGCTGAGAGTAGAGGTCAGGAGCGCTTGGTCCATCACGCTGCTGACAGCTCAGATTTATTTTTAATCTCGGTGATGAGAGCTTGCCACATAGATCATGTGGCTTGTTAGTCTTGAGTGGCGAGCCTTGCCACTATTATGCCTTTCTCTTCTCCAAAGAAAATATGACAAAATAATGACCTTGCTAAGGTAAAGCCCAGGTAATTGCGAGCCAGCTGAGGGGTGTTTGATTGTTATTCCATACACCCTCCTTTGTTTCATTCGGTGTGAAATCTCTTTGCTTATGTGCATCAAAAACCCAGGCCATTTTTCCCTCATTCATACTCTTATTAACATTTTGACCTCACTCAATTTTCCTTGGTGTGTGTGTGTATATACTACAGTATGTGTGTGTGTGCAGGTGGGTTTTCTGAAGGACATTATGTTAATTGTATTTACCATATTTAGTGTCTATTCATTTTTGATCAGTTCCTTTATGATTGGTGAAAAATGACATTATCATTGCATCAGCAGGCACATTACTTGCTGTCTAAAGTGACTGCGGTCACAGAGGCAATTTTGCTGACGGCATCATCTCTTTTCTCCTCACTTTGTCTTTGTGTAACTTTTTTTTTCTCTCTCTCTCTCTCTCTCTCCCCCCCTCTCTCTTTTCTGATAGGTGCCAATTATACAGCCTCTGTGTTGAAGGCTCCCCTATTGACTCTGACCCTGTTTGCCAGCTTTAATGTCAACTCCCCGGCTCCAAAGTGGAGGGAAGTACACCATATTTAGTCTTCAATCAAGACCAAAAGAAGAGCGACACAGCAAAACCCAGATCTTCACTCTACTTCAGCCCATGCTCTCCTCTCAGGCTCTGTCTGTTCCTGCTGCTTGCTGAAAGACAGCATCAGGACCGTGTGGATAAAACCCTGGTGACATTTTTTTTGTTTTTTTGTTTGTTTCGCTCTTTTCCTGGCCGCGGTGCTTTTTGGAAGAGGCGCAGATGCTGTTGTGGTGTTGTTCAGGCGTATGCAGAGCCCTCACTCTCCTGGCACTCCTGTTTCCCTTATGGGAGAGGGGCTGCTGGGGGTTGAGTCCCACCTCTGGGGATACGGAGGCGTCTCCACACTCTGATCCAGACTCCTGGGAGGTCCTGCACAGGCTCAAACGCAGCTGGGTATGGAACCAGTTCTTCGTATTGGAGGAGTACACTGGCAACGAACCACTTTATGTTGGCAAGGTAAGCAATATGTAACAGCTAATTTATCAGCATTAACAAAGGTTAAAGAGCAACTTAATGCCAAATCCACTTTTTTGAGTTATTAATTGATTCTGGTGCCAATCTAGAATGTTCATTATAAAGGAAGTTCTTTCCCTTTTTTTCATTGAAAATCACAATGTAGCTGCCCTCCAGATCTCAACATGACACAAGACAATCCGTGCTGTTGCCATATATCCATGACCCTACAGAACACGCCAAGATCACTGTTGGTTCAGGCCACACCTCTCTATTAAAGCATATTTAAAAAAACAAACAAACAAACAGATACATTCTTGCAGATACATTCATGGTGGCCCTGAAGGCATTTTTTGAACATGTGAAGGAGGCGTGATCAAGCTAAAATGGAGGATTAAGTTCCTCTTTAAGAATATGTAAGGCAACATAAGGCAGTGAACTGGTGGAAAAGCAATTGTAAAAGTTTGGTTAAATTTATGTCTTGTTAAAAATCCTGTGGTAAACAGATTTGCACATTCAAACATATCCTATATTTATATTTCTAGCTGCAGGCTTATTGCACCTGTACACTAATACACATATCAATAACCCAATAACCATAATGACCTACAAAATCTGGGACACGGCGGATGTTGCAGTACATGCTCTCATAGCTCTGTATAAAATCTTCACAAACCAATGAAAAGACAAAATGCAGACAGTGGGATAATCTATTTAGCATTTTATTCTTGTGTAAATGTGTATTTTTAGTTATAGTGGTACAGAGCAGCATGAGAAGCTGTGTAACTTTCTACTGAGTTATTCTGCAAGTAAATAAGTCAAACTAAAGCTGCAGATAGAAGCGTATAAGTGCTGAACTCTCCCCATGCCATTCAAAAATACACACCAACATGAGTTTACACTGACAAAATGACTAATCCTGCAGCTGTAGGATATGATTACACTCCTGGGCTGTTATGAATTAGATTCTGTCAGGTAAAAATGTCTGCAGATCTGCTCAACACCCACTAACTTCCTCACCGACAACTTCCTCAAACAAGGCACCCAGTGTGTGAAATTGTTAGTTTATATCGCCACAATTGGTGAGGAAAAAGTTTTCAAACTCGGCGCAGCTCAGCTTGGCCTTTTCCATCTCTCTTCCTCTCTCAGCGGTGGAATTACTGTATATTACAAAATGTAATGAAAGATCTAATTGTAATTCCCTGCTTTCAGCACCAGCGTCTAAATGGACAGCTCCTGCTTAGCGAATGGCCCTTGCGTGTTCATTGCGGGCCAGATGGGTCTCAGATTGGTCTCCAGATCCCTGTTATCTTGGAGAATTTTCTGGTCTTATTATTAAATTAGTTTTCATCTTTCCGCTCACATGCAGGATATTCGTTCTCATCTGCATATATTTGCTGGGTCTGCTCTCACAAGCCCATTTCCTTGCTGTCTCTGAACTGGATTAGCGTCTCCAGTTGGAATTAGTATACATCTGACTGTCCTATTGTCTCCTATCTATTTTTGCCTGAGGGATACTGCAGGAAAGCATGTAAATCAGAAGGAGCATATTTGTGACACGATTAGAGTTGAACTAAAGGTCATTTCTTGTCCAAGTGTCCACAGTTTCTGAAAATAATGCCTCATCTAAGCGCCCTGAACCATCTGAGTACTGGGGAGTCTGGGGAATTTTTGTCTGTGAACATTTAGACTTTGTTGTTGGATTCAGATGTTTTGTCCTTGTCCTGTGTTGCCACTTTCAAGTCTACAGAAGAAAGGTCGGAATGGACTCAAAGTTCTTGTTTTCTTTCATACATGCCTGCGTTTGATTACTGTTATTGTTAGTAAGTCCTGAAGGACATGAACAGACTGATTACTTATTCATAGATTTGTGGAAATACACATGTACACAGAATATACACAACTCATTTGCAATTCTTA
Organism: Lucifuga dentata; assembly: GCA_014773175.1. Lineage (NCBI taxonomy): Eukaryota > Metazoa > Chordata > Actinopteri > Ophidiiformes > Bythitidae > Lucifuga > Lucifuga dentata. The sequence continues at coordinate 133,915 of VXCM01000296.1, forward strand.
AATAACAGGTAGTCAACCTGTTATACATAACATAATTTTTGTTATTTTCCTTCACTTGTATAGTCTGCTATAGTAGGGAGTATGTGTTGAACATTTCTTTTTTTTGCACATTAGGTTCACAAGTGTAGTGTAATGCATCTGGTTTACTGCCCTCGAAGTACCAGGCTAGCAAAATAGTGTTTGCCAGTGTCCGCCGTGACATATCTGGCCTATCAGAACAGAAGCCAGGCTTTAAAGAGAAAACAGGGTAATTCATAAAACATAACGCCAGATTTAACGTGTCAATAGGGGCAGATATCATCATGTAGCCATTTTCCCTTCATTCATAAACGCCTGTTATTGCCTCTTTTAGCTTTTGAAAGAGGCGTTACTTCTATATTTCCTTTCCTACATGTCAGGGAAACGAATTATAAAACATACCGTCACAAAAATTAAGACCTGTTTCAGTCTCATGGTAAATCTGAGAGACTTTTTAAAGCGTATGTATTAGTGACCGATAAATTTGATATTTATGCCCGCTCAGCTGATCAGTCAGTTTATTCTAATGGCAGTTTTGATTTGATCTCGCACATATTCTAGTAGCACTGTGCCTCTTCCTCATGCCTAATGCCTCATTCGCTGCACTCTGAGTCTCTCTCTCTCTCTCTCTCTCTCTCTCTCTCNAAGTGAACTGTGGGACACTCTTTCACTCACTCACACACACACACGCGCACGCCACCCCTCACCCCCTGAATGCTGGGACTCTGTGCTTTCTGTACCTCTCTACCAAAATGCAGAGCTCTAAAGCGCCGGTCATGGGACAACGATCCGATGATTAATTTAAGCTTTGAAAGAGCTTCACTTATCACAGCTCTTACTTAGCATGACACTGTTAGTTGCTGTGATTTTTTTTATGAATTAAACCCATCATCTAAAATGGCTCGTATTTACTCAGTGTGCACAGTGGTACTACAGCAAGAGAGAATGGTGGATCAATGTGTGTGTTTTTTTTTTNTTTTTTTTTTTTTTTTTTTTTAGCATGAATGCATCAAAAAAGGTTTCAAAATAGAATGAAAATGAAAATAAGAACATGGAACTTGTTTGTTTGCCTGGCTTTGTAGAGGAAGCAGGAAAAATTCCAGTTTTGGGAGAAAGCAACTGTCTGGCACTATTGTAGCATGCATGTAAAAAGTCAGACTTTTACAATAGCTGCATCTTTACACCGGACCTTGTGTCCTTTTCCAACCTGACCCCTTCAGAAATATGAAAAAAGCAGATTCATTTATTCCCTGCAGGCAACACGTGCTGCCTGGGAGCCCGAGAAGCTGTCACATTATTTGTTCCCTGACATCATAGTTGTCACATAGTGTGTGTTTGTTTGGTATCACAAGGGCAGCTCTGACGACTCCCTGACCTCATGCCTTGGCGAGAGCGACACGGATGGCCATGGTATGTCACAGAGATGACCTTACTCAAAATATGTAGTTTCAATAAAAAGTCATTCGGTGACAGCTGGTTCCAGTTTTTCATGCATGCAGTAGGTTATAGACAAAAACAGCAGAATGACAAGGACCAGTAATGGTTTTTGTCAGATATCCAGGATGCTAAAATATGACAAGCACTGTGTCCAAACAATGGCACAGTCACTGGACAATTTGGTCATTTGTTTGGCTGCAAGCAAAAGCAGATATGATATAGTTGGGGAGAAAATGGGGAGTCATCACTTAAGCCTGGCTGCTCTCTTTGCATCTGCAGTCTGCTTGGCTTTAATGCATTCTGTCAGATTCTGAATTTCACAACCAAATGCCTCATTATGCTTTGGCGCTGTGCCTCGGGTAAGTGTGCCGGCCTGGAATCAGCTACACTCACAGCGAGCCAGCGGAAACGTACATTAAAGAGGCTGAAACTACACAGCCTCCCACTGCAAATTGGTGACACGCTTATTTAAACAAGCAAACTGCTGCACCAACTCATCCACTTAACAAACACTTACTGGTAAACAAGGTGTGATTAACATTTTCTGCGGGGTCTACATGTGGCTAAATATTTACAAATGTTGAAAAGTCTGTAGCTTGTGCTGAATTAGTGATGGGAGTGGGCGTGCAAATTTCTGTCACTTTTAGCAACATTTCAGCTGTCAGGATTAAAACATTTTTTTCTGTTAATCTGCCACCTGGCCTCATTTTACACTTTGGACTGATATTCTATAACTTTCCTGGATTATATAATGCATTTTTACAAAGTGCAAATATGCTAGTGGGGAAGTTTCTTTTTTTAATAACTCCATTTATGTATCAGTGATTCCAGATATTCACCCATCAGCCTCTGGGGCAGAGCGCGGCTTCACATCACAGGAGGTACAGGCGCATAACAGACACAAACCTTTGCACTGAATCTACCTATTTATAGAGATGTCTTTAAAGTTGCCAGTCTGACTAACCATCCAAGTAATGGATGGACTTACCTCACCTCACAATCAGGTAGCTCTCTTAGGTTGCTGTCAAATGTGTATTTATGGCTAGAAAAAAATCAAACATTGGAGAAGATTATGGAAGTAAACAGGAAATTTGCCTTTTTGGTAGAGTCAGAGCAATTCTGGATTTTTGAGGCTGATGCCAATATTGATATTTGAGAGTTTAGACAAATCTGATAATTATACATATTACTGATCACTATGAGTGATGGGGTTAGTACATAAAGATAAGAGTACAGCCACAGGGTGGTGACCATCACCGCAGAGACCCAGATCCACACCCTGGTAGCATGGACTACCTCTGGCTTGGTCCGTGGCTGCGTCTGCATGTGGGACGCCGATGGATCTAGTCCTTTTCACCGCACAAGTGACTCCTGTTGGTCAGTCGGGGCACCTGCATGGAGGATGGCGTGTTCTGGGGCGATAGCATGAGCCTCCCATTTTTTATGCCCTTCCAGGAAAATCTGACTCCTGGAGGTGTAAAGAGGTGGATGGCAACATCACGGGTCACAGAGTTAGCACGCACGTAGCATCTGCTCTTTTCATTGGCCGACACTGGGAATCAAGCAGTGACAAGGACTGCCAGAGCATCCTCCCAAATTGTTATATTTCAGTTTTACATACAAAAACTTAAATCAAGTCAAAGATTTATAAAATTGTAGCCTCTAAAATGTTTATGTACTTGAACTTTGTTTTGAAAATTTGCTAATTTAGGTGCTGATGATATTTGTTTCAAGGATATATCAGCTTGCCAATATATCCGTCAAGCTCAACTTTTCAGAGTGTTAGCTTTGATGTTTTATTGGATGATATTATTTATTGTAATAACCGTTGGACCTTTTCATGAGGTGTGCCTCACATGTAATTTCTGACCTGGCAGCATGAACCCGTGTCCTGTGTGACAATTACTCAGTTTAATAATCAAACAATATGCATCACAAGTGTCTCATACACACACAATCCCACAGATAATTACATTGGGACGGACAGAATATGTTACTATACAAGTTACTTTATTAGCATTCTGTTAGACCTTCCTGTCAGATGGGTTAGAATCATAGAGCGCAGGGAGCTACAGCAAAGGTCAGACCTAATAGCAACAATAGCATCCGCTCACACTCCCTGGTGCAGCGAACACATCGGCACAGCTGGGGAGAGGCGAGAGCAGCATGTTCAGCTGAAGAGGAGGGTGATGCAAGTTGATGGAGAGGGCAACGTACCCATGGTACACAGGGAGAAGAGCTCCGGGCGGGGGGGGGGCTCATCAGGCATCCTGAGGGCCTTTGGGTGGTGGGGAAATCTTTATCTGATCCAGAAGTGGATGAAAATAGCAGTGTATTCTATACTTGAGGGTATAGTTATCAGCAGTCTTTGGGAAAGAGCAGATAGAAACATTGTTTACACTGGTTTTCTCCCTCACACAGGGATAATATACAGAGCAACGCAGGGTTATAATCAAGACTAAGTCAATTCTTAGACAAGTCCACTCAAGATCACATCAAGATTCAGCTCCAAAGGGACAAGACAAAGTAAAGGCCAAGCAAAATGAAACTAATTTAAAATCAAGAGCAAAACCAGGCAATAAACTGTACTTTAATTTCCTCTAAAATATAAAATAATTTCTTTGAAGGTTCAGTGGGGAAGTAGATCTATCCTCACGTGTGTAATCTACCTTTCAGCACCTGGTAATAATTGCACAGGAGTTGACCGGGAGGAAAATGGACCTAACACTGAAATGGATACACACACAAACACAGAGAACAGCTTTGTAGCTGCTCCATCACAAACTCCTGGACTGAAAATCCTGCAGGCAGCTTCACTCCAGTCAATGGCTGAACTTTCCAAGTTCTGTAGTTAACTTTAAGCACAGTGTGTGTGTGTGTGTGTGTGTGTGTGTTTCACATTTCCTCTTTAGGTACAGAATTTAGAATGAGATACAGCTTAATTTAAACCCTTTAATGATATTCTTCGACACGCTTTGTTTCCAAAAAGCCTATGTATTTAAAGGACCATACTGGTGATTTTTCATTTTTAAGCCTAATATTACATCCCACATACACGTTAAATTACTGAAAACTGTTTTCCAAAACATAAAACTGTATTTTAGTTTTTGTGTTATTTTGCCAAATCCCCTAATCTTTCAAAATCAAATTCAGGTGATATACCACCTTAATAAAAATTCAGTGTTCAACAACCTGAGCAGTTTGTTGGTGGTTTGCACATGATCTGAATTAGTTCTTAACTAACTACGAGGTGATCTGTTGATCTAATTATTGATCAAGTCATAGAGGGATATGGTCATTGTTAAGTAAACTTTGATTAGCTAGCAAATATAAAGATTTTGTGAAAGATTCTAGCATAAGTACAGCATCAAGGTTAGCATGTCATTGCATTGCATCAATTCATGCTCCATTTTCCTTTTCAGTCATCTGAAGGCAGCACATCTTCTTTGTGTGATGTGAAACAATTTTGAAGTTTGTCTTGAAATCAAATTTAGAATTCTGCTGGCATAATTTCTTGGTATATGGGCCAAAATTATGACTATATCTAGAAGTGTATGCTAATTGTATTGTTCTGTTTAGCTTCTTAAACATCAACTTTAAGTCAAAATAGACATGAGACTAAGACAAAAAGTGATCTTAGTCCTGCAAGGTCTTTTATAAAACTTATTTCACTAATTGTATCATTTAGAGGTTGGATTTCCTGCTGTGCCATTGCCTAACCCTTTGGCAAGGTTCTTCAACTTTATGGTTGTCTAATGATGCTGATGGTTGCTAAGTAACTGAGGCAGATCACTTTGGTATTCAGATATTCTGAAGAGGTACAATTTAGTAATCTTTCAGCTCTATTAAATATTGAGAACTTTGTAGGCATAAGGAGCGGTGAAATAGTTTGAGGTTGTTTTGTATTTTTTTTTATTATATTTTCGTATCCTCTTTTATGTGCTTTTCAAACTGGATGGGGGTTGCTAAAGTTTCCTGAATTGCTGATGTATTGAATTTTAGACATCGCCAACAGGTCTGATCATGAATAATTCAGGAGAGGTCTTTAGCCTGTGCTGAGAGCATGGACCTACTATGAATAAAGAGATGCGGACAAAAAGTTAAGTTTTTACATCTCTCTCTGTTTTTCCTCTTCAAAACGGCTAACAGCTGGCCTGGAGACGATTGCGTTTGGTATAATCTCAGTATCAAGCCTCCTGCTCCCCTTCAATGAATAATGTAAACGCGACACGGCTCAACCTGCATATTTCATGTGTTAAAAAAGGATGCTGGTTAACTTTTGCCACTTATTCCTCTCAAAATATTTCTCTATTTTGAGGCAGCGGTGAGCAGACCGTTTACCTTTTAAAAAGATTTAATTTGGAAAAATGAGAAAGAGATGTCTTCCAGGTGTCAAGCATTAGGGAAATTGATTTAATTTTGTTCAAAATCTAATGAGGAATTATGGAATTGGAGCTGTTTCCATGGACTGACAAAGCATTTTGATCTCAGAATTGAATTTGTTTTCATCCTGCCTGATGCACCATTACTTGACTTCAGGTATTACAGAACTTCCTTTATAGAAACATTTCAGAGATATTGACTTTCCTCACATCAATTATTTCTCTTTTACTTCAAACCAAATCTCAGGGTTGCTTATTGTGTTGAGATTAATTCATAATGCATTACTTTCTTTTGCTAAAACCACAAAGTCTGTAAAAACATTTTCTTCAGTCACATACACTATAATTATTCCCAACTTTAATAAAAAAAAAAAATCTACCAGAGCAAGACCTGGAGCCTCATTTATCAAATCATGCAAAAAACGTGTTCTAAATCTGCTTTTGAAAGAAAATTGGCATAAATCAAACATGCTGTGCACATCTGCATGCGGTGAAGTATGATAAATCCCACCTTTCTACATTCATCATTTACATAAAGAAACGCCCCCTAAATGGCCATATGTCGTAAACAACATACCTAAATATGGCTCTCGTGACCTGAATGTAGGATTTTGTGTTGTTGAAAGTGGCTTGTCTGAGGAAAAAAGTCACAGCATGTAGACGACGATAAATGCTGTGAATGCCGTGTCATCTGTAATAAGTCTTGCGGCAGAGGTGAAGAAATGGTTTGACCCCAAAGTGACAATAACAAAAGCAATGTCAGCACACAAAAGATTGAAATCTCAGCATCGAATTATTACCACAGTGCTGGCATAGCTGGATTTACTGGATTTACCCATTATGACATGATTGACGTGTGGGAGTTTGTACTTTATTTACCGTTCACCTCTGATCAAAGCTGTAGACTTGAGAATCGACTTAGCTAAACAAGCACTTAAATTAATAATTGATAATTAAAACTAATTCATAAGGCTTCCTTTACGTTAATCACCACATCGTTGTTGTAAGGCGTCACAGGTAAAAGCTAATGAACACCGGCATGTTAATGAGCTGCTTTATATTTACGAGCCATGATTTATGCTGATTCCTCTGGTGTTGAAGTGAAATTGACAAAAACCTTAAAAAAAACCCTTAAATTCTCTGCTTTCAAGCTCTGCATTTTAAGAGATTTACACTAATATAAGAGTGATAAGAGATCCACACACTGGGAATCCGGCGCATGGGAGGTGGATGTGGATCAGATCAAAACTCGCCATTTAAATATACCGATTGATCAGATAAGTGAGTTTCAATATCAAATTTATTGAGTGCTAACACACATGAGGCGATTACAGTTTAAAACCCTCAGATTTCATACTGCTGAAATTTCCCACCAGACTGAAACGGTCTTAATTTTGCATTATTTTATTTAATGAATTGTTTCCCTGATATGTAAATGAGGAAATGTTGTAGTAATGCCTCTTTGATGGTAAATGCTAAAAGATGCTAGTAACAAACATTGTTATGAATGAGGGAATATGGTTGTGTCATGATATTTACCCTTATTGGCATGTTAAATCTGGCACTGTGTTTTATGAATTCTACCCCTGACTTGAGAGCATCTTAAATCAGGACTTGAGACTTGATTGAATCAGCATGGAGTTATAATTTGACAGCAGGAGACTTTGGCAGCATAAACTTTATCAGGTTTTGACTGAGAGATCAATTAATATAAAACAGCGCTGGGCAAGTCTCTTTAATTATTGAGCCTATAAACTGGCTGAGTTTGGAAAATTAATAAACAAAGTGAGGAGCTTAATTGTGTTTTTGCATCATGTTCAGCAAGTTTTGAAGATTCTTAACAGTTTGCGTTCTCATTGCGGTGGCATGAGTAGTTTCTGTTCCCACCTCTACAAAAAAAGATCATGCTACAGAATTTGTACTGCAGGCTTTTTTGCAGTTGTGAAAGTTATATAAAATTTATTAAGTTATATAAAATTATATTAAAGCAACTTGGTCTCAACAGTATTTTTTACAGGGAATTCAGGGGGGAGTTTAATAATCAAAGGTGCAGTTTGCATTAAAAAAAATTTAAAGGTTAACCCTGATACCAAAATAGCTTAAACTAATTATCTTAAAATGTCACTATTCTTAGGTCAAACATAAATAAAATGATTCATTAGTTTCCCCGCAAATTTCCTTTATTCTTTTTGCATTCTAAAAATGAATTTAGACCTTTGGGTTGGGAATTTCTGGGACTTATTACCATAGTTGATATAAATTACAGAAACTTCTAGCACAGTGTAATAAGTGAGTTGTTAACTATGGGGGTTCTACGGCCTCGGCCTTATTAGATGCTTCTAGAATCTTGCTCACGGTTCTGCCTACAAGTGAAGCAACACTTGGAAAGACGCAGACATATCTTTTACACACTCGTTAATCTGAACTGCCGGTTTATTCTGTCAGGTTCCTTTTTGGAGAGAGACACGGATCTGCATTAATCTCATTTTTGTAGCTTAACCTGATTACTGATAGTAATAGGAGAATACTTAGTGTGCATGTAAACGCAGTCAGTGTTTAAATTGCAGCCCTGCTCAAATAACCTAAAGCCTTCTCCCTCCTCCCCCTTCCTCACACACACACACACACACACACACACACACACATGCACTTCATCCTACCCCAGCCCCCACACCTTCCTCTAGACATTTACCACTGAATGGATGAAGGGACCTAAAACCAGGAACACATCGGCCACCTCTCTATAATTAAATTCAGTCATAATGAATCATAGCCCCTAATCCTAAAACAGGCTTTATTTCCACAGGGAGGAGAAATGACCTACATGTACTGGAAAAGCTCTTAGTATAGCCTTTCTGCTAAAGCTCTCTTACTCAGTATGGACCCTGAAATCATCACAAACACACAAAGCTTCGTTTTAAGTGGAGGCGAGATGAACTGATGAGTGCAGCATGCATAATTTCATATCAGTTATATTCATTTATGTATCACACAGGGAATAGCATCATTAACAGGTCATTACAGTAACAACAACAGGCAGCACAGTGAAAAGATGCATAGCATGTCATGTAATATACCTTCCCATACATTATGTGGTCAAGTCCCATTTTTATTTTTTTTTACCTTATTCCTTTCCGGTCTGAGCTCATGTGTGTGAGTTGAATATCAAATCGGATGTGTGATAGCTCATTGCTCTGCGGAGAAGACACCATGCATAGCAACACAAAGCAATTAAGGTATTGTATGAGCCAGCCATCAGCCTAATGTTGGTGATTCACATTTGAGCTTCTGTACCTTTGCTCTTTGAGGTGTATTTTATCATTTGCAGGCCGCGTTGGTTGGTTGCAGCCCAAGATGCTGTCACCGCTTCATTGTGTAAAAATAAGACTTGGCAGTAGGAGAACATGGAAATAGAGGTCGTTAATTACGATTTTTATCTTTTTTTCCCACTGTGTTGAATTTATTATGCTCTTTTCATTTCATTTATACGCATAGTCACTAATTACATCACAGAATGCTAAATTTCAGCTTTTAATTGCAGCTTATAGCATTTTGAGCTGGTAATAATAGGCTCCCACTATTAATCTTATAATACTGGAAAACACAGATTTTTCATATTTGTCAGGGTAAAATCTGCATGGTGTTTCTTTAGCAATAACTTCTCATTTTTCAGTGTAAGATGTGTATATCTATGAAAACTAAGAGGAGGCTAGCATATTTAATTTTTAATTTTATTTAATTGTACTTCATCCAGAGCCTAAGTTTAAGCACTAAATGGGTTTATAATCTGAATGCAAGAGGTGACCTTTTGTACTGACCCGCCTCATAATTACATAATTCAGAAATGAGATGCTCCAGTGCACAAAGCTAACCCCTCATTACTGACTACACATTTTGGAAATTTGATCCATTTAGGATCAGACTCTTTTTGAGCTCAAGGCTAATTCATGAAAACAGGCCACAATATTGAAAAGAGCTGGTGGCAGGATCGATTGTGTTTCTTTCCACTCTTTTACCTCGAAGATTTCATTAAATTTCAATGACATCAGGATAAATGGAACTTTAGTTTTTGTACATTTACAAAAAACAATAATAGATGATTTTTTTTTTAATGTCATGTTCATAGTTAACTACAAAACTCAACTACAGCTCCCAGTTTGTTAGTTATCAGGAATGTGACATTACTGGAGTAAATGCATCACAAATATGCTTGACCTCCTGCTTTTCTTTTCTTTTCTTTTCTTTTCTTTTCTTTTCTTTTCTTTTCTTGTATGTCTGTGCTCCTAATATACCACAGAAATGTCTACAAAAGTGACAGCTTGGATGTCGGTATGCACTAGTTTTATCACTGTGAACCTTTAAACCAGGTAACTGATTATAACTTATGTACAATACTGTATAAACTGGGGCAAGATCATGGAAAAGACAAAGACAAATTATTTTCTTTCCATTCAGGTCAAATTTCATTCCATTTCACTTCATTTTTGCTTCCATGCAGCCAGAATTCAGCTGAGTTCAGAGCTCCATAGAAGTTTAGACTCAGTGAATATAGCCCGTTCTTGGACCCAAGCCCATTCATTTTCTATGGAGGAGATGAGTTCATCATCTGACAGTGTTAAATTATGCCAAAAGGCTCAGGCTATGCAAAGACTATAGGATGAATCAGAGATGGATTGGGCTATGATCTGAGCTTGTTATTGAATTTGGCTCCTGATACCCTTCAGAATGAAGAATAGCGTCAGGACAGTGAGACTAAATATATTCAATACTGGAGGGAGGGTGAACACATCCAAACTCTTCCTCCCCAAAGGCCCTCTCATGTAAGGTTTAATCAGCTCTTTTATTGTTTGAAGTCATACTGCTTGTTTGAGTTGTTTAAAATCCCTTCAGATTGTAGCTGCACAGTTGGCAGTGTCACGGAAACAGATTTGTCTACATACATGTATAATCCAGGTGTGCTCTTTATATGGCTTCCCCCTGAAGAGCAAAAGAAAAGCTTGAGTCATGGACGAAGCATTCATGTGTATACTTCATGCCATGGGTGGGAGACTGACATATTTGCTGGTGATGAAATGTACAGTGGGTTCTGCACAGAGCTTTAATGAAAATACCTGGAATGCTGCAGTGAAGGAAAAAACTCGGTTATGACTGAAATGTGTAGAAAATCCAAACCAAAGCCCCCAGATAATGAAAGGAAGCTGCACACTCCAAAGCTGCACTGTGGATATTTTCGCTGCTCCAGGGACCACAAAGCAATGTTTATTAAGTAATTTTGCAGACTGCAGAGGACGCTAAAGCAAATGTGCCATTGATGTAAGTGGCAGCATAATGAATCGAAGAGATTTACAAAACAATTAATTTAGATTTTGTTATGAAGGCTTATTTATCAGTTGCCACGAAAGCTGATTGTGTCTATCAAGTGAAAGAGGTGAGAAGAACGATTTCATGCACTTCTATGTAGCAACAGTTGGTGGTGGTAGTGTGCTGTTAATGGGAGTAATGCATTTAAAAAAAAAAAAAAAAAAAAGAATAAAAGAAGGCTATCAGTGATGTAGCCATGATGTAAATAATGCAGGTTTCAAAACCTTAAGAAAATGTTTTTTGAGCGGTTGTTATGAGGAAAGGAAAAGGTTTAAACAGTTTTTTTTTTTTTTTTTTTTTNAAAAAAAAAAAAAAAAAAAAAAAAAAAAAAGGTTTATAAGAAAGCTTCACCAGGTAACTTGACCCTAACTAAACTCAGCTTTTTTTTTTGAGATTAATATTAAACTACAGTAATGCAAACTCAGCACTTCCTGTCAATGTTTCACAATAAAAGCTGGCAAACTGGTGATTTCGAGGTCATAACCATATATATCTCTCTAAATAAAGTAATCCGCAGCTAAAACAGTATTTCTTTAAGAAGAGAAACTTAAAGCAGCAGAGCGGTATGGATTTGATGACTGTGTCATTATACTGATGGAATTAATGCTGTGGAAATGTGCATTGTGCTAAACTCACCACAGCAGCCATTACACTCAGGTACTGATAACATGGCAGCTATTATTTGAGACATGGTCAGTGTTTGATAGTTTGAGAATTTATGGCAGATTATTGGTGGAAACATTAAAAACTCATAGAACAAATCATTGATTATCTGTATTTTGTAGCTTTTGGAGAAAAAAATGATGCATTGCAGTTATTCAGGAAACAGTGACTGGGATCATACATGCTAATGTTTTACCATGTGGACAGCGCTACATGCATGAGTCAATGTTTTGTGCACACTACAGGCTTTTATGATAATAAGCTGTGGACTATAATGCTATTTGGAAGGACTTTGAAGGGTCATTTGCTTCCATTTTATTTCCCATAGATGATCAGATCTACTTGCCATTCCATCAATTAAGGCCCATAATTTAAGCTGTCTGCCTGCCAGGAGCATTTACATATAAAGTGTTGAAGCACCAATAGTAGATTGGATAAATGCTGGAATGTACAGGTGGAGAATGGTTTTTGTTTCTTATGAATTTAAATAATTTATTCTGCTGATTTTGTGCGAAAGTCAGCATTTTTTCACCTCACAAATTAGCACACTAGGTTAAAAGTTTAATTATATGTGTCATTAACTTGAACGTCTCCGCACAATATTCCACAAATAAAATCTGTTGCACCAGCTCTTACAAATGCTGACAAGGATGAAACTTAATGCAAACAAACCGCCCTACAGTACTTTTAACAACTTTTTAAAATTTGTAACTTTTCTTAACCTGCATTTTTTTTCCTTTGTGGTGTATTTTCCTTATTTCCAGCAATAACAGACATAGTAAAAGTGACATAATCCTGAGACATTACCACATCTATCGAAAACATCAGTGGTAAACATCAAGAATGTTTCTGGAGTCGCCATTTTTCACCAACGTTTCAGCAATCACAGAGAGTGAAATCCATCAAAAAGACAGAGATACCAATATCTCTGTCATCACTAGACTCCATGGACCAGAATGCAATGCAGCCTCCCTGACAGGTTGAGTTTCAGTAAGAAACATGTTTCTTATTTTGTCTTGTTGTAAAAAAAAACAACAAAACATTTATCTCTCCTCAGCTTCACATAAAGTTATCGGATCGATCTGGAAAGTTGAGGCATGTTGTCTGGATTTTCCAGGAAATGAAGGAACTAATTAAAGGAAGTAGAAGTAGACTAGGCCTACTGAGAGAACACGGGTAAAATAATTTAGAAAACGTCGTTAAAAAACAGATCTGGGATGCACTGAACATTAATAATTGATGATAAATGTGTTACTGTAAATGCGTCCTGATCTAATGAAATTACATGTAGGACTGAATCTGGGTTTTTGCGTGTGATGGTGGACCCACGCTGCACTGTTGGCAGAATTTATTTGTACTTTTAGACGTGTCAGCTGCAAACTACACAACAAAATCAGATTATTCAGATTATTAGAAGCACGCTCCAGCTAAATTACTGACATGCTGAATTCATGCTGCATTAAATGTCTTCGTTTTTGCAGCAAAAACCAGCTTCCTCCATAGCGAGAGACAGGTGGAGAGACAGAACAAGACGGGACGTTTGATCTATTCATCACTCTATATCTGATGGCAGAGAGGTATGGGGGAAAAAATAGTTAGAGATTGCCAAGTCATGCACTTCTGTCTCCTGGACAAAATGAGGTTTGATTTGAAATTATGGACCAGGAGGAGCCATAACATCCCCATGTTGCCCAACTTTTGCTGACTCTTCATCTCCCGGCCTCAGGGTCTTTTCGGCAGACGGTGACATATACGTCAGAGAAGTCACAATCACTCTCGTGCTGTCGGAGGCACTTAAGGCAAAAGCGCATCGACAGGAAAGACACACTGGATTCCCACAAAATCAAAGTTGACTTGTTCTTGGCAGCAAGACTCTCAAATGAGGAGTAAATAGAATATAAGGATCCATAATGCTGAATCATATTTGCTAAGAATAATTTGTATATCCAAGAGGTCACATTATGGATTTAGTGGACAGTTTAACCTGTCATTTAATCATTCTGTCAGCAGTCATCCAATCCCTTACTTAAATACAAGTACCAATATCTCCATGAAAAATACTCCATAACATTAAAAGTTTAGATCAAAAAGTATTAGCATCAAAGTATTAGCAGCAAAATGTACTCAAACATCAAAAAGCATCAAATCTCCATTTGTGGGGAGTTGATTAGTTGAAGAAGGAAAGAAGGAGGAAACAAAAATGAAAGGAAGGACACAATCCTGAAAGGAAGAAAGAAAGAAAGAAAGAAAGAAAGAAAGAAAGAAAGAAAGAAGGGGTGAAGGAAAGAGGACAGAAGGAAACAAGTAAGGACAGAAGGAATAATAGAATAAAGAAGGAACAAAAGAAGAATGGAACAAGAAGGAATAAAACAAAAAACTGAAGAAAATGGAAAAAGCGAGAATGGTGGACAGAAGCACAGAAGAATAGAACAAAAGCAGGAAGGAATAAACAGAAAGAAATAGAAGGAAGAGCAAGGAATGCAGGAAGGAAATAGATAATGAAAGACAGAAGAAGATAAATATTAGTAGCATTTATGGCTTAATTTATGTGTACGCAAAATATTAATCTGCAAAAATAATTAACAACTACAGCCATATAATAAATGTAAAAGAGTAAAACAGTACAATATTTCCTTTTGAAATGTAAAGAACAAGAGGAAAAGTAGAAAGTAGAAATACTCCAGCAAAGTACCAGCACTTATAAATGGACACTGCGTAAATAATTAGATATTCAACATTAATTAACTCAAAACACACACACACACACAGCTTGACAGTGTATTTTTTTAACCTTCACACTTTTAATGAAGTGTAAACTTCCTCCTAGGTGATGCTGTTTACTAAAATGTGTGAATGCAGTCTGGAAACTTAAATAACTTTCCATATTTACTCTGCATTCGCTGCATGGCTGATTTGCATACGTCTTAGCGAATATTGGTGGAAGTGTTTAGAAGTTGAACCCTCTGAGGTTCCCTGATTCTCAGATGACGTTAACACGCCTGAGTCTCTCTCATTGGCCCAGAAGATGGAGAAACTTCACGGGGCTCATCAGAAAACCTCTTCACGCTTCAGCTATGACTTTTACTAAAGGCCACTTTCCATAAATGTCAGGCTGCAAACATCGGTAAACAGTTAAAGCTCTGATCAAATTCCAGAGGGGAGGGATGCGCCGGGAGGTTGCCGTGCCTGCAGGATTACAAGGCTTCCACTTCAGAAATGGCACTTTAAACAAATGGAACATCTCCCACTGGTGACGATAGTATTTATTCCCACCATTGAGGAGTCCTGCCCTTTCACTCCTCGTCCCACTGCTGAAGAGTCCTGCTCCTCCACTTTTCATCCAAACACTCATCCCTCTCATTCGCCTCCTCGTTCCGCCTCCAGCTGCAAAGATCAGCTCAAACAAATACCACGGCGAGAAAGCCGCGAAAAGGCCGGGATGCAAACACATACACATATCTCATGTTTGTTTAGAGCATGGATTCTACATGCATTTAAAATATATGCATGGATAGGTTTTTAGCTCTTCCAGTGATAACAGGCTGATTCCATAGAATTGATTGAAGGTGAGCAATGATTTTCAGGGCTGGATTCAGTAAAAAGTCACAATAACTACACAGCATCACACTAAATAAGCACAGAGATTATCAAAGCTCATTCATGAAGCTTTCCTTACATTGTCCTATTGCCGACATGCCGTTGTAAGGGACGTCACGGGTAGAAGCCAATAAGAATCCACGTTTTAATGAGCTGCTTGATATTTAAGAGCCACGTTTCATTCTGCTTTATCTGGCGTTCAGAGCAAAAACGATATATTAAATCTGCAAAGGAAACCTAAATTCTGCATTTTAAAAGATCAACACTAATAGACGAGAGATTTGACACACTGGAGGTCTGAATCAGATCAAAACTCGCCGCTTAAACCCTGACTCATCAACTCAGTGGACTTAAATATCAAGTTTATTGATCACTAACGCATGTGAGGCAAATACAGCTTAAAACATCATACAGATTTCATACCGATCAAATTTACCTACCAGTCTCAAACATGTCTTAGTTTCTAGAAGAACATACGTTTATGAATGAAGGAACATGGTTGCATGACGATATTTTCCCTCATCGACACATCAAGTCTGGCACTGTGTTTTATGAATCCCACCTCAATCTTTCTGCTTTAACGATGAAAATTTTCAGTTTTTTATTTGCCAAACTGGAAGAGTTGTGTTCAGTGCAACTGATGATTGATTCCTGAAGCAGGTGTTTCCTCTGACACTTCATTATTTTCTATATCAGACACTTTGATGTGTATTATGGTGCTTAAATCATGGCCACTTACTAGAGGCAATAAGAGAGGCTAAGTTTGTAGCTGTTTTAACTGTTTGTTAGGTCTCTATCACCAGAAATACGAGGTGCTCTGATATACATTTTTAATGCACTCCTGCTAATCAATCAGTATTTTCCCTGGCCCTGGTGTAAATTTCAAATTTTGCTCCATGGTATAAAAATACCTTCTTCACTTCGTCCTCGGAAAAACACTTTTAGGGTGTGTTAACAGCTCTATTCATACTGCCAGGGCTCTTTTCTGCATGAAAGCCAGTGGGGAGCGGCTGTAAGACAGATGGAAAGCAGCCACTTTGGAAAGTCCTGTCATCTTTTCTGGCACACTGGAGCAGTTTGTAAAGTGGAGAATGGTTCAACTTTTTAGAGAAGACCATAGGAAGCGGATGGCGCTGTTCGTGAGCTGACTAACCGCAAGGAAGAAATGTTAGTTTCACATCAGGCAGCGAAAGGAGTGAAACAACATCAATAAGCAAACGGAAATGAAAGTTTATAGTTGTTACACTGAGTCACAGTGGAGCAAACTGACTCTGATGTGAGAAATTATGAAAATGTTTTGACAAACACCCCGTGAGACTCACTTTTTCACAAGTATTAGCTGATCATATCATCCTCTGATCTTCGGAAAGCATAAATGTGATATTGACGAAACAGGAAACAAAAATGTTGGAGTATTCCTTAAAAATTCTGGAGTCTAAGGTAATTTCTTCTGTCTTACTTTTGATTTAATATGCCTTTAACTGGCCGCCTAGTAAGCTGAGCTGGCCAAAAAAAAAAAAAAGNTTTTTTTTTTTCCTGAATCAAGAGTACTTTTCAAAAGTTTTGGCAGGGGAAGCACAATTTTTTTGAGAATAAAAAAAAAATAGAAATGAGAATTTACTAAATCAAACATATTTAAGAATTTTTCCTTTCTCTATATCTAACAGTTGTTCTAAATTTCCCCCACAGAATTGAGTAAAACTGAATAAATAAATAAAAAATCTAGAATTAAGTTTTGAACAGTCATTTTCTTAATTAGCTGTGACTACAGACAGTTTGTTGGTGATTTTTGTTGCGTTGGTGAAATTTGACTCCTGAACAAAAAGACAGAATGTGAGACGTTGCTGAATTAAGACATTTAAGAGCAGATAGGACAGCTATAAATGCTGTGCTGAGGCTTTAAATTGATGCTGTACAGATCAAATCTTAACTTTTAAGTAGATAACTTACCTTGGTGTAACAGTAGAACTCAATTTCATAAAAAAAATGATGAATATACTGGTTATATGGCCATAGCATAACGAGGCAAAGGACTGTACAGGCTGAACAGTTGGAGAGAAGTCAGGTTTCAGTGTAGTCGATGGATTCAGCTCTGGGTCAGAACCTGAGAACTCATCTGGGACCAGAGGTTAAGAACAGGATGTCAAGTGGTATTTATAGCTGCCTGCAGCTTGTAGTATATCCTGTATTTGTCTCTGTACTAAAATAACTCAAACTGGGTCTTTTTTGATGCTTTGTCAGGTGTGTGTATACTTTTATCAGGTGGGAATTGTCTCTGCGCTTTGTTGTATTGACTCAAATGGTGGAATGAAATTTCCAAAGTAGAATGGTCCATTTGCTGAATTTTGAAGAAAGGAAAAATGCAATTCATATTGCAGCTTGTCTTTTTAGCATCTTAGATTAAACAGGTGTTACAATGAGAATCAAAAACAAAGCTTCCATGGGTTTGACTTACTGGTTGCATTATATAGACATGAACTCTAATTTTGACAGCGTTCAACACATACTCCTTACTGTGTTAATACACTATAAAAATGAAGAAAAACTACAAACAGCATATCTCCCCTTGAACATAACTTTCCCTTTGTTGGAGTGTGAAACTGTGTCCTGTGATGAGATTTGATCCTAACTTCATCTCATTATGAATATATTCTTTTGTCCAGTTTGGATTTTTGGCTTCCATCCAAAACGATGATTTTATTTAACACAGACACTCCATATTAAAACACAGGCTGCACATTTCTCTTTGTCTTTCAGTGGCTGTGTGCACTTGTACATAAAACGCCATCTCCTTGATACCATCTAGGGTACCTTTTTTGTGTGAGAGAGGAGCTTTGATTCCCTCCCCACAACACTTTGAAATGGATGCCTATTCCTGTCTTCCATTTGTATGCGTCCCTGTGATGAGAGAAGCTGAATGACACACACACACACACACACACACACAGACACACACAAAATTAGAAAAAAGTGGATGCTCGCCCTGATTGCTAGCTTGATTACTTTCATTGATGTGGATGACAAATCGGCATGGTGGCAAGGCTGGCACACCAGAAATGGTAGCAGGAAACCAGATTGAAATGCCTGGGAAGGACTGCTGCATGTCTTTAATTAACATGTGTATGTCAAGGGCTACTCTAAAGAGAGTCTGATTGTGGAAAAATAAATTGAGAGTATTTTTTGATGAAGACTGATTTGAATTCAATTTGAATGCTCATGTTGGGCAGTGGATCAGTAATGTAGCTTTGATGCGATCTAACAACACACTTTTTTGTGTGTGTAAGTGTGAGCACATGCTGTTCGTGTAGTAAGTGTAGTATTTTGTACCAGCACCACCTGTAACACTAATATCACTACAGCCTGAGTCTTCTTTTTATTTGGCATCAGTTAACAGATTTCTCTGATACCCTGGCCGCTACTTTTAATGACAAGTCTTTTATATAATTAATATCCTCCACTGTGAGTATAAGTGTCTCTGCTGCGAAGAGTTAGTGCCACTCTTTAATCATTAAGTAATATGCTGTCAGTTTAATTAATTCATTATTAATAAAAGTAGGATGCAGTATAATGGAATAATGGAATAATCAGTTTTTCTCTCTCTTGTAACTTTAAGTGTATGTATTATGCTTTTTTTGTTGTTTTCCCTCACGTTTATAATGTATATTTGTAATATAGTAGTGTGTGTTGAACATTAACATATAAACTTGATGTTCCTGTCTGTAGAAACAGGACGAACACTTCAGTCCAGAACTGCAGCGTTTTTGATTCATCCTTGTTTTCTTCTGCAACATGTTGATGTCACCATGTACCACACTGGAATTTACCGCCCACACACACACACACCTGGTTACAAAGCGTGAGACATGCGAGCGAGTGTTTAGCCAGCGTCCATGTTTAGCAGCAGGCTGTTTTTGGGAAGAGACCTTAAATTGTTCAGATGGCATACTGACTTCATTTACGTTGGGATATACTGTCATTTTAAAAAGTAAAATGTTCCCTTTAACAGAGTCTAAATGCTGCCTGTTTGATTGGGCACAGCGTTACCCGTCTCACAGTCATTACAGGGAAATTGATTGATTAACTGCAAATGAGTCAGAAAACAATACTGCTGCTCAAAGGCTTTCAGACAGCTAGAGGCATACACTTTAAAAGAAATAAGCATCTTTCAGTAAATCTCCTAATTTGCCTCAATTGTGGACAAGTTTATGTCTTTTTATATGCTGTATTTTGTCTTTATATACTAGAATCTGGTCCAGAATGTGTGTTGTCATATATAATTTTATTTAAGCAGTAATTTAATTAGTCATTTTAGCTTCCTTAAAAAAAAAAAAAAAAAAAAAAGAAGCTGTAATTCCTTTCATTCTGCCACATAAGCATGGCATACAGTATGTGTGGGCATGTATATTGTCTGTGTGTATATGATTCCGCGCATTCTTGCACACACTTTATGATAGTTACCCATTCCTGCTTAAAGTTAATGAGATCAGATGGTGATTTGTAATTCCCCACCTCCCGGTTTGAAATAAAAGAAAAGAGGCAGACGCACTGAGCCGCAGCACCATGGCTTCTCCCCAGAACACGGACAACTGAATAGATGAAAAGCCAAGCATGTCGGCAGCTGATGTCGGTGACAGCTGCACTGAAGCCCTGTCTGCAATTTTAGCTCTTTTTTGTAGCAGAATGACCCTTCATCCCCTCTGTGCTGTCCGTCTTCATTCCAGCTTCATGTATGTTTTATTTTATGACTTGGACTCGCTGAACTCCCAGATTGATTTACATAATGAGTGTCCAATACTATACTGGCACATCAATCATTTCAGTGGCGTATATTATTGGGGTGATACTTTTTTTTTTTCTTTTTTTTTTTGGTTTTTCAGAAATAAAAATAAGAAACAGTTTCACTGGAAGTTTACTGATACATTTTTGAGATAAGCCAATACGCTGTTAAAGGATTTGAAAGAGGAAAGGCAGCGATTCTCAGCCAATAAAGGTGCATGTATCCATCAACTCATCTCAATACTTAAAGAGGACATATTGAGCTTTTTGTTGCGCGTCTGCATGTCTGAACTTCCCTAAATGCTATGTTTTTGGTTAGTTGCTACTTTTATAACATGTTGATGTCACAGTGTAACACAATTAAATTTACTCACTAACACACCTGATTAGACACATGCAGCAAGTACAAGGGTGTGTGAGTGTTTGGCTAGCATCTGTGTTTCACTGTTAATGACTGCAGCCAGATGCTAGCCAAACAGGCCTGACACTACTGGCCAGTCAGAACCTTTTTGGGAGGGGGTCTTAAAGAGATAGCAGAGAAGTGAATCATGATCTTTTGTGCACATTAAATAGACCCCTAAAGAAAATAAGAACATGTAAATCTGCATAATGTGTCCCCCTTTAAAAATCACCAAATGTGGAGACCTACACTATAAATTACATTGAATATGATTTACACAGCAATCGGGATTAGTTTGTGCAGGTTTGTCATTAACATCAGTCCCCATCCAGGAAACAGATAATAATCTTTATTCATGATCATTTTACTATTGGCCTGTTTGTGATACTGCACTAGCTTGCTGGTTGAGGCTCTGATAAAGTCCACTGTGTGAACTGCATTGTGAAACATCTAGAGGGCGATTGTTTATTAAGGGTTCTTGAGCAGCAGCAGAAGCTGCTGTGGTGGAAAGGATACAGTATTGCTCACAGGTTGCCTGTAGGTACAGACTTCTTTATCCATGTTGGATTGTGCATTCCATTGAAAAGTGGAAAATGTGCTCATTCTCCCCTCTCGAGAAACAAAAATACAATGCTTCAAACAAGCATCTTGGGGTTTGAGCCTTTTATATGGCTTTTATTTTGTTTTATTTAAGGTCTGTCATATTTTTCTGCTCTCAGTTGTACACTCCAAAGCTAAACATGTGTAAAGAGGCACAGCACATATTTGCACACCTGTAAAAATGAATTTCCATGTGCAAAAGGAAATTTACACACTGCAACAATTTGACAACATTGTGTAGTAGTTGTAGTGATAAGAAAGCATGTGTTAGTAGGCGTGTTATTGGATTTTTTTTTTTTTTTTTTNTTTTTTTTTTTTTTTTTCTTTGATGATTTATTTTAGCCTTAAAATTCTGCTGTTTTCTCTTTTGCTACAAGGTAAACAAGCTCACACAAAGATAACAGGCTGGTCCCCAGAGAGTTGCCTGTATACAAAGTGATGATACAGTAAGTGTCAGCATTGATTTCAGATGGGTTCATGTTCAGATGGAACCCCTTCTTTTCAAACCTTGGGTGTGCCTTTAAGTTACTCTCCTGTGTAGTGCTTCATGGTCTGCTGTGCTACATGCTACACTCACCTCAAGGGAAACAAAGAAAAGAATTAAGAGGAGTATTTATGTTTTTGCAA
This sequence comes from Lucifuga dentata, assembly GCA_014773175.1. Lineage (NCBI taxonomy): Eukaryota > Metazoa > Chordata > Actinopteri > Ophidiiformes > Bythitidae > Lucifuga > Lucifuga dentata. Next base: position 155,776 of record VXCM01000296.1, read on the forward strand.
GTGAAGCAACTGTGGCTCTCAGCGCAAGTAATAAGAGCAAAAACTTCAAGTGCAACCTGCAAATGAGCAGCGACAGTTTTAAAATGGGTTAGAGTAATGAGAGAGAACAGTATTTAACCAGGGTATACTTTTAATAAGCCCTGCCAAGCTATACATATTTTATGTGGTTCTAGGTGTTGATTAGATTTAGAAATAAAATGTGTGAAGCCAGTTTCTACACTGTAGTGTGTCCTAGTCAGGGTCTCCTGAGAGTCTCTGGATACGACGGTGCTATCAATTTAAAAAACAAAAGTGGGCAACACTAAATCCTGGGTAATTACAAAGCAACAAATAAGGAACAAATTAGGAACTAACTGCTTGTTAATGAATGAGAACTAGTATTTCTTGTATAACTATGAATTGAAGATGATATAGTAGATGATAACTTACTAAAATGGGACAGTGTGCTTTTTTTTTGTCATTTTCCCTCATTTTTATGGTGTAATATAGTAGGGAGTATGTGTTGAATACCGTCAAAGTTGCAAAACTTGGGGACTGAGGCTAACAAGCGAATGTTCAGCCAGCATCCATGTTGTGCAGTCCATGCGTGTTGTTAGATCAGGCATCATACAGCTGGCTTCTTAAAGGCATGGTATCTCAAACATCTTTTTGTTTCTTTTGTTTTTTTACTTAGTGTGCACAGTGGTGATCCAGCATAGGGAGGAGAAGTGGATCAATGTGTTTTTGCACATTAAACCATTCCAAACATTTCAAATTAGCCCTCTAAAAGAAAACAAGAACATGGAAATCTGTAAATATTATGTCTCCTCATGTACGGTAATGCATCATCCTACTTAATGTAAGTAATGATACTAATATCTTGTTTCCCTGATTTCTTTTCATCTTATCCTATTATAATTACATTGTGTGCTGCTCTACAGTGTGCATGGGTGGAGCCTTGTCTTAAGCATTTTAATATCCAGTTTGACCTTCAGGTTTCTGCACATATGATATTAAAACCTTGAATCTAGAAATGATGGATTCCTGCAAGCAACTCAGTATTATGGACTACTTTACTTGAGAAGGCAGAACATAATATGTACATCAAGTAATGATGATTAGGTATTGGATAATTCCATTTGGCACCTGATACAGAACTAATCAGTAAATAAGTGGTCAGTTTGCAGATTTGTAAATAATTACTCAGGATTTTGTGGATCTTATTGTAAAGCATTGCCAGATACCAACATATTTTGTCTTTTGTACCCTAGAATACATAAGCACCTGTAGTTATTACTGATGTTGGCAGTTGAATAATATTGCTGTGCCAGAGTTCATGGCACAGTGCCATTATTCCATTCTTTAAGGAAAGTCCTGCTGCTAGGAGAGAGTGGGAAATGGAGCACGCCAAACAGTTCACTGAAAAGATCACATTGTGTGCTTGACCTCTGACCCAGCTTGCATACTTCACGGGCTGTCAGTTTTGTCCTTCTCGTCCGTGGCATTTACCGGAAACAAACTCGCCACGCACGGCTTCCTCAAGATTAAATGTTGACTCTCACCACCACTGACAATTTACCTCAAGTTTGCTCCCGAGAGCAGAAGATGGTGAATAAACATGGCGAGCTTGTTAAGAGGCCCAACGTATGCATGCAGGGACTTGAGGACAGAACCACTGCAATCATCATAAGACCAACTTGGCATCTATCAACAGACTGATGGATTCCATTAATAAACGATCTTTGGTGTTGCAGCACCTGTCCAGAATGACTGCTTCAGCACAACCAGCATAATATTGAAGCAATCATTCTCCACCCCCTTCACTTGTGTCTTGGAAACTGGAAAACTTTTGTTATTCACCCTGCATTTAGATGGTGACATTTGCAGATGTAATGAAAAAATGGTTTCAACAACATCAGTCCGTGTTTAGTGCATTGTAACATAAAAGCAAATGGTGGATGAGGCTTTTGTCAACACTGTAGACAATAAACAGCAGCAGAACCTGTACTCAATTGAATAGCAGCTTATATAATGCACACATGCTCATTCATCTCTATTGTTCTCACAGGAAAAGTACTTATAATGATGATAATAATAAGCATTTTTCCTCAAATTAATTTTTCTCAGCAACTGTATGTCACATTAACAATAGTTGTACTGTTCTGAAAGTACATGAGCACTGGATTAGGTCTTTCTAATGATCGTTCCACCCCTTGACATACATGAGGAGGCCTGAATGTTAGATATACCATTTAATGTAATCAACAAGCTACGAGCTCAAAAATTACTTTAAGGTTGAGCTAATGCCTCTCTGACAACATCTATTCATCCATTCACCACTTATCTGGAGTGCAGCAGGCTAATCAGAGTAGCCCACATTTCCCTCTCTCTAGCTACGCCCTCCAGCTTTCCTGAGAGACAAGACATTCCCAGGCCAGATGGGATATATATATATATATATATATATATATATAATCCTTCCAATGTATTCTGGGTCTGCCCTGTGGTTTCCTCCCAGTTGGATGTGCCTGGAATACCTCCCCAAGGAGGCATCCAGGAAGGCATCTTGGTTAGATGCCCATACCACCACAGCTGGCTCCTTTGAGCAGCAGTTCTTCTGAGCTCCCTTCTCATTGTGTCCCTAAGGGTGAGTCCTGACACCCTGTGGAGGCCACTCAGTTCTCTCTCTTGTCTCTTGGCTTTTTTCCACTGATAAGGTGCCAGAGCCAGTGCTCAGCTGATGCTGGGGTTAGGTCAGAACTGATTGCGAACCAGCTTGCGTTTCCAGTTTCCCCACAGCTGTTCGAGAACCTGGGATACGCAACAATCGTTCTTCTAACTGTTCTAAGGGGTTTTAACGGTTCACAAACTCGATCAAGGCACCGGCACCATGTCAGTGGAAAAACATTGTCTGTAATTTCATTCCTTCAGTCACAACCCAGAGTTCCTAACCATAGGTGAGGTTTGGATAGTAGATCAACCAGTGAATTGAGATCTTCACCTTCAGGCTCATGTCTATTTATTTACAGCAGACGCCACACCGATCTGCCTATCGATCTCATGCTGACACAGTACAAACAAAAATTAAACATCATAAGCGTGACAAAGGATTTGTTGCAGGACTGTTATATTGGATTGGTACTTTATAAAATACATTTCAATGTAGATTTTGGTACTACAGATATTTCCAGTTCCAAAGAAGTTTTACTCATCGCACTTTCGATACTAAATATTTAGAATCAGCTAAAACTACATTCCTTGAAAATTTCTCACCTAGTCAGCAACCCTTGGTGTTAATTGAGGCATTTTGCCATGTTTGAGATGACGGAGTGAAAGCAGATATTTGCACTTGGCTGAATGCTGATGGTAGAAAGCACTCATCGGTGTTTTTTGAAATTCCAACAAGGGCCTTCACCTGTGATACGTGTGCAGTTTTAGTGATCACTCTGATGTTCAAGCACATTGGTGAGACTAATGGCCATCACACAAGCACAAATATTCAAGGCTGGATGCTTGGCATAACTTTGTGTCCCCAAAGCTTCAAATGCTCTTTTTTTAGGGTTGTTGAAGGATTTGATTTTGAGCAAAGACTTAAAGTCACCTTGTCAGTTTTGATGTGTTCTTCGTCGATTAAGATTTTGTCATAAGTGTAAAGTTCTTGTTGTGACAACAAAGTTTTAGTGACAGTATCACATTTTGCCTTGTTTCTTTGTCTGTGGAGCACTATAACACATCTTATAAATAAATTAGCCCATTCTAAGCATCACCAACAAACAGATATCTATTGGCATACAGCCTTTCAGCTTAAACAGATATAGATATGAGTTATAACAATATTTGGTGTAGCAGTGGTATCAGAGAGGAAGTAAATAAATAGAAATAGAATCGGAAATGGAAATAACAGTATATATTCAACAACTAAACACAACTGTTCTTTATTGCTGCGTACTCTCTTTGTGTTTCCTAATATAGTTTTAAGAATCAGACTCCTGCTTGTAATATTCTACATATTTTTCTTATCACAGTTTGTAAGTTTTGCATTAAACTTTAAAGCTTTTGGCTTAGCTTAATGTCGAGCACAAAGATTCCCAGAGGAACTATTTTATCTTGGCATTCTTACTAAAAGATTTTTGGACAGAAAACAAGTGAAAGTTAATGGTCCGTTTAGCTAATCTTCATTTCCAGAGTTGTTTTATTGATTCATACATAATTTATATTTTAACCACAGCTGTGATCTAATTTTCTCAGAGATGAGCTTGTTGTTGCTGGAGGTTTTGAAAGAAAATTGTGAGTTTGATCATTTCTGACCTTTGACCATCACATAAGTTATATGTCATAGTGGCATTTAGTGGCACCATTTTTATACCATATTTATAAAACAGCAAATTGTGATGGATTCCTTAAAATTATTATTTTGTGGATAAAAAGTGCATGTTTTGATATTTTGAACTTGTTTGTCCTGTGTGTGTGTGTGTGTGTGTGTATACATATCAGCAACCATATGACCACAGGGTAAATTTTAAAGGTTAAATGATTTATTACTGAAATGGATGGAAAACAATGTACTACATCCAACATAAAACTTGAAAGGGGACATTATGCTTTTCTTCATTTTTATAGCAGGGTGTATGTGTTAAATATTGTCAAAGCTGCAGAATTTTAGGTTCTATACAAAAATGGATAAAGAAAGACAAACCTACAGATCCTGAACTGCCCCAAAAGCTGAGTTTTTGATTGGTCTTTTCCTTTTGGAACATGTATATATCAACATGTAACACATTTGAATATACCTGTCTACACACCTGGTTAGACATACCTAAAAAGTACAAGGCTAGCAAGCAGCTTCCATTTTCTGCAGTATGTGTGTGGACTCAGTTAACCAATCAGAGCACAAGTTCTGGGGGGGGGGCACTTAAAGAGACAGTACCGACAGTACCTAATACAGCCTGTTTCCANCAAGTTCTGGGGGGGGGGCACTTAAAGAGACAGTACCGACAGTACCTAATACAGCCTGTTTCCACTCAGTGTGAACAGTTTAGCTTTAGCAAGGGAGTGTAAAGATGAATCAGTGTGTTTTTCTTTTTCACATTAAAGCATTGAAATAGACCTTTAAATGAAACTTGCACATGGAAATCAGTGTAAAGTGTCCCCTTTAAAATTCTGTTCAATCAACTAGTGCAGTTCCTGTTGAAAATGTACGTGTTTGGACCGGGCTGGACTTTCTGGTGTGTGCTGCAGCTTGCCATAATTTTGTTCTGCCTGTCCTCATGAGCTAGCGTTGTTAGCAGTGCCTGTGGACCAGAGCATATGCTGCCGTGCCTGGAGCGTATCCTGCCATGCAGACTTGCGGACTACTTTTTACTGGCCACAGCTCAATTCGAGAACCGCTCATCCAAACAACTTCACAAGCGGCACTGCACGTCCTTGGATCCTGAGCAATAAACCTGCCGAATATCAACTTCAATGGTGCCACAGACAGACAGACAGACAGACAAACAGAGATTTCTGCCCTTTTAGTTAGATTAGCATATAATCTTTGGTTTGGTACTAAAATGTGCAAGCCATGTAACTGAAATATCCAACTCAATTGTGTAATTAATTCTGAAAGGATGGTAGCACTTTAGCATTTACTAAAAGTGAAGCCTTGAGGTAGTTCTTTATTAGTTCTGGCTTTAGCACTTAAAAAGTTAAAGTAATATTTGTCAAGAGATGTTTTTTTTTTTTTAATTACTTATATGACCTTTTTCACAAAGATGTATATTATTCTCCCAACAGCTACACTCAGATGTGGATAAAGGAGATGGAAAGGTGAAGTACGTGTTATCTGGAGAAGGTGCCACCTCCATCTTCACCATTGATGAGAACACAGGAGACATCCACGCCACAAAGCGCCTTGATCGGGAGGCGCAGGCCTACTACACCCTTCAAGCTCAAGCTGTAGACCGACTCACCAATTTACCTGTCGAACCCAGGTCTGAGTTTGTCGTCAAGGTACAGGACATCAATGATAATGAACCCAAGTTTCTTGATGGACCATACTTGGCAGGGGTACCAGAGATGTCTCCCTTAGGTAAGCCTTTCCATTTGTCTTGCATTTAATCCCACATCCTGTTCTCCTTTCCTTGATAAAGCATATTTCCTCACTGTCTCCTCCCTGTCACTTTAACCCTCTTTTCATCTTTCTCTTACTCTCGCTTTCTCTTTCACTTGCACTCACTAACGTCTGCATTTGACAATTTTCCACCTCACTGAACCTCTCTCACTCCTGAGGTCATACGAGGTGAAACAGGAAGTTTGAGAGGTATTCATTTTGGATCCAGCATGTTCACTTTGTAATATTCAATATGTGTTAATCAAAATCGGTCTGTTAAAGTTGCATTACGCTGCGTGCATCACACACTAACTGAGATGCTGGGCCTTTTCAACCTTGCACGCCATGAATTTGGGCATTCTTTTGACAGATTATGCAGGGTTATTGGAAACCTTGACTTCTTTTATCCTTTCCCACTGGTGTGGTGCTAAAAGAAACTACTGACTTTTTCTTCTTTTCAGACCTTTCTGCTGAGATGCTGCTATTAAATATATCAGATTCAGACTTCCAGATTATAAAGTCTTATGTTCAAGCAACGGTGCATAAAGCAGTTTTTAGGCTTAATTAAATCTTTATGAAGTTTGTTCCATGTATATAGTAGCTAAAAGAAATTTCACCTTGTTTTGTTTGAAAGAGGTCACATTATCCTTTTGCTATTTTCCCTCATTTTTCATTCATTTCAGTACCGAAAATGCCCTGTTGTCCCCTCAATATGCACAGTGGTGCTGCAGCATGGAAGAGTTGAAGTGGATTGATGTGGATTCTTTTGCACATTAAATCAATGCAGTAGTTTCAAAATAGACCCCTAAATGAAAATAAGAATATGGAAATCTTTTGCAGTAATGACCAATAGGAAGCAGAAAAATTTCCAAAATAAGCTAATTGATATCTTAAAGGAGCATACTGGCGGTTTTGCATGTTATACAGCCCATATATGCATTTTGCTATTGGTAGCCATTTTCCAGAACATAGTACTATAGCAGTAAATATTAGAATTGTTTTTCCTACCTTCCAGACTGACACTAGTTTCAGTTCACTCCAATGCACCATTAAAATCAACTTGTAGAGACTTGAAAACATGCTTGACATGGCTAATTCATCACAGTGAACACAACGTCTATTATGTTTTCTTGTGAGAGAGTAATGTTATTTAACCGGACCAACACGGAGCTGCACAGAAGAAAATGTATATGTCCGCAAGGGAATATATTCCCAGGAGAAAACTGCCTCTACTGAGAAATTAAAACTGACTGTCCCTTCTACATTTGGACATGCATGTTAGCAGATGAAAGATTGAATTTTAAGGTGAATGCACCACCTGCACATTTGATTTTGAAAGATTAGAGGGTTTGGCAAAACAACACAAAAATTAAAATACAGTTTTGTGTTTTGGAAAATGTTGCGTGTGACATATTGTGTGTGTGCAGGTAGTGTTTATTGGCTCAAACATGCAAGATCATTGGTATGGTCCTTTAACACCTGTTACTGTGATGCTTCTGTTGTTTAGACCTGTGGTTGATGAGAAATGGATGGTGCTAAGCATGTCAACAAGGCCATGCTGCCTCAACATGTTGCGAGGGAAGGACATTCCATTTTTAAGACCAAGGGCAATAAAGCAGTGCCAGAAAAGCTAGACAGATTGTCAAAAAGAACCATAAATTTAAAAAAAAAGCTAGCAAAGGAAGCCAGATGCTCTTAAAATGCTTTTTAATTTTCATTGTGATGTTAAGTCAGTCAGAATCTGTATCTGCGTATTATCACAATGTAAAGTCAAATGTGCCTTAATTTGCATATTTATCATCTAACATATGCCAGCACAAACCTCTAGAGTTGGAAATGGTGCCAAGTGACGGTCTTTAAAAAAAAAAAACAACTTGAGCAAACTTGTCTGAATCAGTATTCAAGACCACAGGCACTTTTTGTTGGGCACAGAGGTCATTCTAGTCAGCAGTTGGAGGTTCTTGCTGGCTAAAAATGCCTGATAAATTTCTCTGAATCCATTTTCTTGCCACTTCAGAGTGGCAGGAGGGAAAGAGAGGAGCCCAGACAGCCTTTTCCTCAACAGTTTTGCCCTGCTCTTTCTAGGGAGTTCCTAAAGCACTGCCAAGCCTGTTGAACGATGCGGTCTACTGAGAAGTGGCTTTGAGTGGTGTACTGGTGACAAAAATTTAATTTTTGCTGTAGAAACAGCAGAAAAACTTCCTTGTTATCCATTTAATTGCAAAGATTGAAATAAATCTGAGATTATGGGCTCGATAACCCAGATTTATTTTAGTTGAAGTGTCTCTGTTTTAGGTTGTTCATCATTGCAGACACATTTTCTTTGTTCATTTACAAGTCTTAATAGGTTTGAGCTTTCACAAGTGCAATGAGAAATTGTATCCTCTGGAAGCAAAGTAAATAGAATATCCTCATAATTCTTGATGTTTGATAAACATAGATTCTTTCTATGAAACAAAAATCACTTTTAAACACTGCAGGCTGATCGTTCCAGAGAAATTTCATCTGTATCGAGATTCAAACCAGGATTTAAGTAACCCTTAAATGGGCCTAATGTGTCCTAACATCTCTATCATCTCTACTAAATAGCAACTCATTACCTTGAACCTTGCTTGCTAGACATCCAAAAACCTGAATGACTGAGAACCTTCATAGAGGACATGAGTCCTAGATCACCAGCTCACCTCAAAAGCCAACATTTCTTTCTTTAATTTTGGACTTAAGATGAATTGGACACTGTGGTGGCCGTAATAAACAGATGCTTTGCATAAAGTGGAAGAAGCAAAGAAAGGTATTATGACATTATTGTTTCATTTAAAAATAAAAAAAAAAACCCTGGATTTCATTAACGCTTTTCCAGTTAAAGTGTAAAACTTCATTTTCAAAATTTCTGGGGTTTTTTCCATTGAGGTTTTTTTTCCATGCACAATTCTAAAATGTGCATAAGAAATTGGCATATAAGTTCTGCAAAAGAAGTTATAGCAGGTCTGCGGCAGAAGTGTCTGACATATCTTTCATTTGCAGAGTATTACTAAGACATCACACCTCAGTACACCCATAAAAACCAAGAAAAAAAAAAAATCCTAAATCTCAGTACCACCCAGTACCTGAAACATGAGATTATTATACAGCTGTAAATGAGAAAAAGCAAAGGTTTATGCCTCTTTTTAGAATTATTTTAATGGAAATGATAATTACAGCAGGCATACAGCAGCAGTGGGAGTCCAGCAGCAGAGCTTTGCTCACAACACAGGCGCCGAGATCTCTGAAGGATTACACAGCCTACTGATGACGGGGGATACAGGCTTAAGGAACCAGAGGATTAGAGTACAAGGACTTGGAGTTTCATGTCCACCCTGAGATAAGACAGAAACTGGTTGTATCAGCCACCATGGAAGATGCGTTCACACCGAGACGCAGGGTCACCCTTCCTGCTTTATTTACTCAGCCAGTTTCTGTGAAGGTCTCCATCTAAAGTTATGAGAACAACACGTGAATAATGCATAATTCGCCCTCTTTGTAAATATCTGCTTAAAGCAATTATCAGTGCAGTAAAGAACAGGGAAGGGCCAAGCACCTCTTGTCCTCAATAATTCCTTTATAGATGTCTTTAAATCATTAATGGTCACAGCTCTGCACCGCTGATGAATGGGTTCAATTTAGAGGAAATCATGAATTTAATTAATTAAAGTAATTAGAGGCAGTGCTCGTCCATACACATGGCAACCTTATGGCCTGAGGATCTCTGAAGGCTTTTGTCTTAATCACGGAAGGGATGTCAAATAAAAGACAAGAGAGCTTGAGGACAGTTGGAGGTGTGACGATCCGGAGCCTTGGCTCTCTCCCACTGCACAGAGACGGACCTGAGGAGCAGACTGAGGCCTCATTACAAGCATAAAGAATGTAATGTCAACCCAAGGCCGCTGCTCTTGAATTTACTACTCCCCAGTCCTATATCCAGCTGTCATTGTTCCTGTCTAATTCATGAGACCTGACATCAAGGATGGGGGAGGCATTTAATTCTGGAAATGAAAAAGGTGTGCTGGTTAAGTGATAGGGGAAAGACGTCTGCTTTTGAGAAAATTGATCCAAATTGTGCTTTTTTTCAGTGAAGTAAAATAGAATTAGGAGGTAATTATGAGTATAGCTTTGGTGTCAGGTTTCTTTCTTTTCTTTTGTCCTAAAACACTTTGAATACTGTTGGTGATTATTAAATTTCCTTGGGATTTTTGTAATTAATTTCCATTTTACAGTAATTAAACTAAACATTGATCACTGTTAATTTAGATACATATTTTTTCACATTGTTTTACATTGCAAGATATGGCATTTGTTGATATTTTTGTTTTCTTTGCAAAAACTGACACCAGTATTAATGGAAAAGTTGAAGCATGTGTATCCTGTTGCTGTTTAGTCTTAAGACATTTCGTCAGTCATCCAAGCAGTTTCTTCAGTTCTGAGTCAGTTGTTGACAGAACCGGCATTTATCCTCTGAGAGTCGTTCACGCCTTGTGTCAGGTGACTCCCTGGGTCACATGGGAGTCATGAGAGGGTTGTCAGAGTCACGTGGTGGCCATGTGAGAGTCGTTGGAGTTGGTAGAGTCACTTGAGGAGGTGCAACGTCTCTACCGCGGCATCTTCAGTTGCAGAGTGGTGAGTCACCTGCTTCAAGGTGCGAACGACTCCCAGAGGATAAATTCTGGTTTACTGCCCAACATTGACTCAGAAGAAATGAAGCTAGTTGGACGAGTGCCCAAACTTCTCCAATAATAAACAGGAAGTCAAGTTGCGTTGAACTACTATTGTTAGAAATCCACTCATTTATTTATGTATATGTGGCTTTATAATGGTAAAAAAAAAGCAATATCAGAGGACTGCAGTGTTTACATATTTATTACACATATATTTACACTGCAGTTCAATTTGGTTTAAATGTAGCTTTCAACTAGCAACAAGCATGTTATTTCATTGATTATTAGCTATGTGGATGTAGTATTACTATCCCATGAAGAAGATGGTCCTTCATATGAAAGCATATGCTGTTTATATTCATATAAAACATATGTCACATTCCTAAAAACAACCAAGTCAGGAATTTGCATTGTGAGCGTGCATTCAGAGCGCTGCAGTGTACTTGACAGTCGGATGCAGTTTGTTATGCGAGCGGCTGAAGAATACCTGTCTCCCATTCAGACTAACCATGCCACATTTATTTTCATTACGAGCAGATGACAGTTGCTCACCCAACATGTAGAATTGATTAGGAAACCTGTTTGGTACACAGCTGCTCGGGATAAATGAAAAAAAATGCAACGATCCGCTCCATCACTTCAATGAAGATGGACAAATATTGAAGGGACACCGACAGGGCAAATTGAGGAGGAGATGACGGCTTCATGAAGCAGAAAGAATCTATTCAAATTTCCAGATACCAGTTTTTGACATCTAGCTGTATTACCTTTCATACTCACAATATTGTTGGAAGGAGAATGCCTGTTGTACTTGGGTAAACCTACAAACCTGACAGACAACCTGAAGAGAGGAGCTAAAAATAAATCTTTAAAAGCTGTCCTCCATCTGACTCCACATTTAATGTTAAACTGCCTCCTATAGTCTATGCTGAGCCCTGTGTGGAGTGATTTTAACTATCTTCGTGTAATAGAGATTTAGGTGTCGCCTGAGTTCTCTTTCACACAGAGTCATCCTTTGACCTTGGTGTTTTAAACTACCTGTAATATAACCTGTCATGACTAAGAGGTGATGATATAATCTAGGTGTCCTTCTACAACTGGCCTGGTGATAACTTCTCCAGCTTCACCAAGCTTTTTTTTCCCCCCCATAACATTGTTCACATCCAGGGCCAGAGCCTGTTAATTCTGCTTTATGGATGGAATGGAGGACTCTAATTCTCAATTTCCATGATCACTTCATTCTGTAAAAGCCTGTAAAAATAGATCTCATGTTAGAAAGTGAGATTTTTATTAGGGTGTTTGCCTCAAAGTAAAATATCACCAAATTGTAAGACAGCACATTCTCTCATGTGCTACAAAATAGGCGCAAGCTTATCCAGACATGCGTAGCTAGCTATTAAAGTGAAGTATTCAAGCGTCTATTCATCTGACCATACATAACAGGGAAAAACCACACTTACGGAACATTAAATGTGTTTTTTTTTTTTTTTTTTTTTTTTTTTTACAGTTCCTTCAACAATATGTTGCTGATCATTCACCACTGCCAACTGTGAGACTATTGTAGGTGTCAGCTATAAGATTCCAACAAGCATTCACCTTTGCAACAGTTTATCCTTCTGCTACTGACCGTTTTCTTGAGTTTAGTGAACTCTTTTATGCGTTTCTTAACAATGATGCATAGTCTAACAGCAGAAATAGCCTCTGTCTAGCAGATGTTTGACATACAAGTGTTGATTAATAAGTTCTGAACCTGACAAGAGGAAGTCAGCGATATATTTTCTGGAATTAATGATACTTTAGGTGATTTTTGCACATCAGCTGCATTCATTTCAGTAATTTTTAACATACAAGACATGATATTTTTTGAGTATAAGATAGACAAACAGGCAAACATGCAATGATTACACAATATACCTGCTGGACGCTAAACATGGTTGTAGTTACGCAGCCACCCTACTCACCTGATTTACCCCTCAGACTTCCAGCTCTTCCCAAACAGGAAAAAGACTTTAGCTGAAATAATTTGTCTCAGATGATCATATCAGCAATGTCAGCAGGCTCAGAACTTATCAATCAAGTCATTTGACATTGAAATGCTCAGTTTTGTTCCTTCCTTTTAAAACCAACTTTCCGTCTATTATCCAATGCATATAACTTCTTTTTCCAGCTATGAACGAAATTACTTTGACTGCAAAAAATTCTGTATTCTCCAAACGAACCCAGCTGGAACGGCCACATAGCGATTTTTACCGTAATGAATGACATATTGAGATTGAAAATTGTGTGATTGGTACTGATGACCAAATAGAATATTATCTCAGTGAAATCATTAAATGCGTTTCTGTCTCACAGCCATCAGCATGAATCACATTAAATGGCAGGAAGTGCATGGAAGGGTAAAGAGGGTGGTAGGTGAGCCAGAGGCAAAAAAAGATTCAGCAGTGTCAACATAAGGAGCATTTTTGTGTCCGAGGAAGAGTGGGAGAGGACATTACTGTATTACAAAGCTAAATAAGGGAAATAATAAATGCGTACTTATTAATCAGCCCAGAGAACGCAGCCATTGGGAAAACTTTTGGATGCAGTGGTGAGAATATTTGGATCTCAGGCTTTTTTTTTTTTTTTTTTTTTTTAGAAACTTGTTTCTTGAAAAATATAGTAATATTATATGAAATTCTTTGCAGTAATCTAAGGTAATCTTTATTTTGACCAAAATTTCACAACAGTTCAAATAAGTGTTAAAGATATACTCACAGATTCTATCATAGTGCAGTGTACCAAAATCTCAAAATGGGGACATTATACATTATTTCCATATTCTTATGTTCATTTATGGGTCTATTTTAATATTTTCAATGCCTTAATGCACCAAAAAAAAAAAAAAAAAAAAAAAAAAACAGCTACTTGTACTCTTTTTTTTTGCTGTAGCACACAAAGTGAAAACAGGTCATTTTAAGTACTGTGTCTTTAAGGCCCAGCCCAAAAAGCATACTCTATTCTTATTGGCCAGCTGTTTCAAGGCTGAGCTGGCAACACCCACAGACTGAAAAATATAGATGCTGCCCAAACGCTTGCTTGCTAGCCTCATACTTCATGGGTGTGTGTAGGCAAATAATACATTTAAATATGTTACATGTTGACATCAACATGTTACAGAAGAAAACAACCAATCAAAACCAAAGCTTTTAGGACATTTCAGGACCTATTGGTTTGCTTTACTGGAAGCATTTCTGTAGATGTGAACCGCAAGTTTTGCAACTTTTACAATGTTTAACATATTCCCTAGCATAATACGTGATAAAAAATGAGGGAACATAAAAAGCATAAAATGTCCCCTTTAAGTTCCAAATCGGAGCTTGCGTCATTAAAGAAATGCTTCACTGAATAGCTGAATTCACCATAAGACACTATATCATTGCAGCTTTTCCCCCCCAGTCTGAGATACTATAACTTTCATATTGCATTTTTTTCCAATACATTAAAGTTCAACAGAAAAAAGTAAGGGCAAGTAACAGAGATATAATTTACTGGAAACTGGGACTACATTGCTTTGCTTTCTATTGAAAAAATCTCAGATGCACAAATAGTACCTCCAAACTCACCTCTGTTTAGGATATTTTGCAATACCTTGCTTTAATTTCATTTTCTAAAAAGCCCTTTTCATTTTCTGAAAATATTACTGCTCATTCATCCAGTTGGAACACTTTATTGAACCAAAAGATCTGCTACTCACTGTGGACTGGCAAAACAATTTGACAGAACACCCAAAGTAAACAACACTTAAAGTTCTTTATGCTGCAAAATTGCAATTCTGCGTCTCGCCTTCCGATATTGTTTTGTTTTTATTGTTTTCTGTTTCCTTTCTGTGGATCAGCTATCAGCATCTTTTTTTCCAGAAGCAGAATTTGTCCCCTGAATGGGTTACCATCTGTGTATGTAACAAAGATCTTAAAACAAAATAAGAATAATTTGAAAGTAATTTTTCCATCGGCCATTTCTATTGAGCTGTAATTGGTACAACACAAAGGTATGGTATCCTCCTACTACATAAGTGGAGGACAAATTTAAACTGTCTGTTTTGCAGAAATAAAAAAGTTGCAGTTTTGGGATAACTATGAGAAACATTATAAATTAGTTTTGTCTTTTTTGGGGATTTGTAGAGCCTCTTTAAAATGCACAGATGGGTTGCAGAACTTATTTGGCTGCTGAATTAGGATCAACAGATTGACGTTAAAAGAAAAGATGCTGCTAACTGATCTGCACGAGGAAAATGAGAACAAGGAAAACAAAAAGACCTCCGAAGGCTGGCAGTGCATTTAAATCCTGTTGCACCACTCCTGCGAACTACAGCAACAACTGAATTGTTATTTGTTCAGCACTTGTCAGATTCTTTTGGCATTTTGGCAAGGTTTTAATGAAAAACTGCTTAAATTTCCATGAGTTTTTATATCCTTAAATGTAATTCAAGCTCAGTGTGAAAGTAACAAAGTGAGCACAAGCACAAAGAATGACAGGAAGTACAATTACTAATGATTAATGAGATTATTTTCCACCTCAATAAGTTCACCATTTTCCCTTTTCTTCAAATTCAGGTGGAACTGGTCACACGCTATGTTGATAAAGTGGCTATTTCCACATTTAGCCCTGTTTGATTTGGCTCCTGGGTGTTGTCTTGGAAGCCAATGAATGCCTCTCTACTTGCAGGAACCATGGTAGTGCAAGTGGCAGCCACAGATGCAGATGACCCCACATACGGGAACAGTGCCAGGGTGGTCTACAGCATCATCCACGGGCAGCCGTACTTCTCTGTGGAGCCAAAAACAGGTGGGTACAAGAGTGTAAATGCACCATCTGTCAGACTGGAAGTAGAGATTTATTCCTGCAGGTTCAGATCTAATGTACAGATATGGCTACAACAGACTATGCTCAAAGGTGGGAAGTAACTACCAGTATATTTACTCAGATATTGGACTGAAATGTGTAGTCTTGTGTCTAGTAAAAGTAGTAGTTCAAGGTACCTGGAATTGCTGTTTAGCCTTGAAGATGTTCTGCACTCATCTGAGGAGCTTCTTCATTAGTCAGTGGAGGGTGGTAGAATGACATTTATCCTCTGAGAGTCATTCTCACCATGGGCCAGGTCACTCCTTGGGTCACATGGGACTTATTGGGCCATATGGGCCATGGGACTTATGACTGTCATGCTCATGACTGCCACGTGACGCCAATGACCCTCAAATTAATGACCCTCAAAATTAATGTGACCCAGTGAGAAACCTGGACAGAGGTATGACCATCTCTCACATGACAAAAGTCATTCTACTTCCCACTATTGACTCAGAACTTAAGAAGCTACAGGCAGTCCCTGGGTTACGAACGAGTTCCGTTCCTATGGCTGTTTTCAAGTCGGATTTGTACGTGAGTTGGAACAGTTACATAAGGTGCATATCTAGTGTATATATTTTACTTTTCTATGCATAAGAAACATTTCCAGATATAATAGAACATCTTAAACATAATAATGCTGCTGAACCGCTGACGACACGCAAGGTTTTGATGTGCGTTGCATAGTACACTGTTCATTCTTACGAAACGTTGTATGTAACTCGAATTTTTAATTTAATAGACTTTATGGCAGTCGGTTCGGATTGTTCGTAAGTCGGGGACTGCCACTTGTGTGAGTTCTGAAACATCTTCAAAACAAGATCAGGGATCTTGAACTACTGCTGCTAGATTTCCCGTGACATACTTTCCAGAGAGTATTTTCCCATTGGGGTAGTAGTACTTTTGCTTTCATAAAAGATTTGAGTACCTCTTCCACCACTGACCAGGCTCTTGTTATTCCTCATTTGGTTTTCACGTGCTGGAAAAACACCTGACCTAAGTGCCTCGACGCACACCATGAAAACAACATTGACACTTTAATGTTGCCATCAACAACTGAGAGCACGCCAAAGTCCTGATTTGGAAAAGATAGCATCTCCAGAATGCAGCTGACAACCAAATTCGATCAAATACTGTCACTTGGTGCAATAAAGATAACAGCAATTAAATTATAAAGCAGATACAATAGCTTGGAAAGAGGACTAAAAGAAAGCCGAGATAAAATGTGAGTTAGTTTTTGGATTTGTGGGTGTTTTCTCCTGAGAAGTGCAGCTGCAGTCCTCGCTCTAGCTCCGTAGCCGGCTCATTAGCCACTGGCCTGCTGAGGCTGGGCTACTTCATGCAAAGCTCTCTTAGAAGAGGAAAACAGAAAATATGAGCCATCTCATAATATTGGGATTCATCTTCTATATCGAGAGGAATACATACACACATGCTGAGATTTTATGAATGTAGTTCAGATTTCTGAAACTGGTAAAAGCCACTGCAATGCAGGAAACTCACAGTTTGTTTTCCAACCAGACGGACAGAAAAGTAAAAAGAATGTTCGATGACAAAAGCACGACAGCGACCTGTGAGGTTCACTGTAAACATTCAGTAAAGCTAACCAGTGGAAGAATGTGGAACACTAAAAAAAAAATGAATGTATATCATGAGAAAGGAATGACTTCATACCACATTGGCTTTATGGCATCATGTTTGAAGTTTGAGTTTGAAAATTGTTCTTATTGCTGCATTTGACTTGCACTCGGAACTCAGAATTTCCACGTTCCATGTTGGCTCTTATTTTATTTCGCTTGAACTCATGTAATTCTGTCTTATGGCTTCCCAGTTCCGAGGTACAACGAACATAGCACGTGTTCCTTTTCACTTTCTGGAGACCTTCCACTAATGAAGGCTCCTGCTGAAGCTTTTGTGAGAGAACATTTCCATGTTTCTATGTTTTAAGTGAAAATTTACATGTTTCAAAAAGAGAAAAGTGCTTCATGGATACTGTTTAAGCTGTGACAGTTCTAAAGGGACATCTCTGAGGCTGAAAACTTTGATTTAAGGGAAGGATCCTTCATGGTTCTTCTTCTTCTTCATCATCAAGTTAAAAATATGCGGCTAATGAATGTGTTAAAATGCTGCAATCGGCTCACTAAAATGAGTTGTTATTCAGCATTACATGTGTATGTGAGTCTTCAAAACAGTTATCATCACTTACTGGTCTACTTTTAATTTTTACTCTACTTTTAATCTCATTTGATATAGTTTGACCATTAAATGTGTCTATCATTGAATTCTATTTCACTATTTTCACAATTTAAATGCAGTTTTAGTTTAGCAATGTATAATATGTTTTCTAATTGATCAGTTTAATAAATATTATAGTTAGCTACTGTAAAAGTCTATAATGATTCCAGTGGCTCCACCCTCAACTCTATTAAATTTAAACCGAACATGGAAGTCCATATGGCTATTGTCAAAGTAAACATTTTGCACGTTCTCATAATTACTTTGTGGAATCAATCCAGGTTTATGTATGTTTGCGAGCCTTTAAATAATTGCTTAAGTAAAACCTGGCTCGGTAAGCTTTTCAGTCCCCTTCCGTCTTATTAATTAACTGAAAACGACAGTAGATGTGTATTACAGGACTTCTTATCTCGAAGCCATCTGTTTAACTTCCCCTTAATGACATTTTGCTGGGAGGGTGTCTTGCAGTATTTGGCTAAATCACTGGAGCATCCCATTCTTCCCATTTAGACCCCACAGATTCACCATATTTGCACAAATTAAATTCTGGTCCTTTGTACTGACACCTCTGCTGATACATAATGAGGACATATTCTGCTTTTTTTGTCATTTTCTCTCATTTTTTATAGTATAATATAGCAGGAATTATGTGTTAAACATTGTCAAAGTTGAGCTTCAGTAGAACTTCAGTCATTAAGACAAATCCAAGTCCTGACTATCCTGAAAGCTTAATTTTGATTTATCATTTCGTTATGTAAAATGTCGATATCAACATGCAACATTTAAATTTACCTGCTTACACACACACACACTCAGATACACATGAAGTACGAGGCTAGCGAGCAGCATCCATTTTTCACAGGCTGTGGATGTTGTCATATCAGGCCTGCAGCAGTTAACCAATCAGAAAACAGTGGGCTTTTTGTGAGGCTGCCTTAAAGAGACAGTACCTAAAACGATCTGTTCTTAATCAGCAGCACTGCAGCAAGCATGGAGGAATAGAAGTGGATCAGTGTGTGTGGTTTTTTTTTTGCACATTAAAGCCTCACAAAGGCTTCAAAATAGAACCCTTAATGAAAATGAGAACATGGAAAATATGCAGAATATATATCCCCTTTAAATGAAATTGAGGACTGTCAACTGAGACTGAACTTAGTCTCAGATTTTTTTGCTTCTTTCATTCCTTTAGTCTAAAGCCGATGACGCAAAAGAAGGTTTTTGAGGCTGTTACTCTGCTGCAGTCGTTTGGAGTTGTCAGTGTGGAGAGTTGCTTATTGAAGCGCTTTAAGCATAAAACTTTTGAGCACGTAGAAGGAACCCACATCAGTGCTGTTTGTAGGACAATGGCTGGTTTATTAATCTGTCAAATAAGGACACACACACACACACACACACACACACACACACACACACACACACACACAGCCCTTGTGAGTACATCTCCGCCTGACCACAACTGATTATGTTTGGCTCTCTTTCCATCCATGTAGGTGATTGGATCTCACAGTTATGAGATGCAATATTGGTGTCAGAATGGAATAGCATGGATGGCCGTCACAGAGGTGTGACTTCATGATGCAGGGAAGCATGAAGACATGTTCCCTTGGTTGACAGGGGTAACCTTAACAACCCCACCACAGCACGTTGTAAATGGACGCTTATAAAACAGCAACTTGCGTGTCAAGGGAAAATCCTTGCAGGGCTTTTATAGCCACATCTTTACTGTGAACAAATCTCAGGTTCTAGAAGTTTCCCAAGGTTCTTTTTCAGTACAGATAAGAACTTTTTTCAGCACTCTAGCACCTTTTTACCTTTTTGTGCATGTATTTGTACTTTTGTTTTGGATATTCTTTCTTCTGGAAATTCAATCCAAAGCTTTCTCTATAATTGTTATCCACCAGCAACTTAATCTCACTTAGCAAAATTAACAATATCTTAATTTCTGCTATGTCTTATCTTAAAAGATCACAAGACTGATTATTGGAACATCATTATCAAAAAGAACTTGGCAACAAAGGCTTCATTTACCATGAAACATTCAGTAGAAGATTCTAAAATCACAAAGAAGAAAGGACTGATGGAAATTTGACCACTCGCTTCTGGCTGTTCCGTGATCTTTAATAAAGTTTGAACCCATCAATGAGTCTCAAGTGAGACTCCATGACGCCAATACCAATCAGAGCAACGAGTAGACATTTACTTAAGTGATGTTCAAACAGCATGTCTGCCCCATAAATTCGCTGTTGCTCTCATATCTTTTCTTTTCAGACCCATTCAGCTCAACGACCGGAGCTCGTACTTTCACAGCCTCCAAAGATGACTTGTTTTTCATTAGCTAAGTGGATTTTTTAAATCCCAAGGTTGATATTTCAAAAGCTTTAATGGGTTATGATTGCTTAAATGGTCTGGGTAGATACAATGTGCTGCAATCCAGATATAATTGTAAAAGAAGA
Organism: Lucifuga dentata; assembly: GCA_014773175.1. NCBI lineage: Eukaryota > Metazoa > Chordata > Actinopteri > Ophidiiformes > Bythitidae > Lucifuga > Lucifuga dentata. The sequence goes on from VXCM01000296.1 coordinate 176,106, forward strand.
AGAAAATAGTATTTATCAGCGTGACAGATGAGACCGCACATCTCTTCAAATCTCTGATAGTCAACCAACCTTCTGTCATTCTTTATTTAGCTACTGGTGTATTAAAATAATTCATGGCAGCTTTAGATATGAGGAGTGACATTCTCTTCATGTAGAGGTAGACAGGTGTTTGCATCTTGACATCGCTTTACTTTTTCAGATTTTCAATCAGAGATGTTTCTGAAACCTGGAGAGAAAACTGTGCTGAAAAACCATCTGAAGCAACAACACACAGTATGCTCTTACTTAACTGTTGTGCTTTAGATATGAGACCATACCATACTTACCATTATTATTATTGCAAATTAGATTTTATACAAAGACAGAAAAATATCTTCATAAGCAAAGGATTTTGCCAGATGAGTGGTTCTCAATAGTGGTCCTCGAGCACTGCAGCATTTTCCATCTCTCCCTCACCTGATCAATAGTTGGTGCCCTCCAGCTCTTCACTGGCTAAACTTAATAATGGCCATAAAATGTATTATAATGGATTTCATTTCGATTATGTAATTTAACATGAAGACTTTTTTAATGCTGAACAACACAGATCATAAACAAAGATCTCATAGAGTAGCAGAAAGTTGAACATCTCTGACACATCCATCCATCTATTCCCTATTCCCATTTATCCCGTGCTGGAGCCATTCTCAGCATTCATTGGGCGGACAGATCATCAGTCTAACACAAGGCTAACACACACAACCTTATTCACACTTAAAGGCAATCCAGTTCACCCTAACCTTCATGTCTTTGGACCGTGGGAGGAAGCCATACAGACACAGGGCGAAATGCAACCTCGACCTTTGAGCTTTCTTGCTGAGAGGCATGTTGACAGTGTGAGGTGCAGTGCTGTGAAAAAGCATTTGACCTGCTTCTGATTCCTTCTCTTTGTGTATGTCATAATAAACTGTGTCAGATCTACAAAGGCAACCTGAGCAAACACAAAATACAAGTTTTACATGATAATTGTATTTATTGCAGCAAAAATGTTATGTAATACCAATTAGGCCTGTGTGAAAAACTAATGGCCGCCTTTATAGCTAGTTGTGCCACCTTTAGCAGCAATAACTGCAACCAAATGCTTCCGATAACTGGAGATCAGTCTTTGACATCACTGTGGTGGAATTTTGGTCCACTCTTCTTTGCAGAACTGCTTTAGTATAGGGAAGGTTTGCGAGCATGAACTGCTCTTTTCAGGTCCCACCACAACATCTCAATGGAGTTCAGGTCCAGACTTTGAATGGGCCCTTCCAAAACTTTAATTTTATTCCTTTTGAGCCATTCAGAAGTCAACTTACTCTTGAGATCGTTGTCTTGCTGCATAACCCAGCTATACTTGTACTTCAACTCACAGACTGATGACCTGACATTCTCCTTCAGGATTCTCTAGTAGAAAGAGGAATTCATGTTTCCCGTAATTATGGCAAGTTGTCCTGAAGCTGCAAAGCAACCCCACAGCATTACATTACCACCTCCATGCTTTACCATAGGTATAAATGTTCTTTTTGTGGAATTCTGTGTTTGATTTATGCCAAATGTCTTCCAAACAGTTCAGCTTTTTGTTTGAGGGTCATCAAAGTGTATTGTGGCAAAATTCAGATGAGCCTTAATGTTCTTCTGTGGTTTTCACCTCGCCACTCTCCCATGGAGGCCATGTCTACCAAGTGTCTCTCAGACCTTTATTGAGGTGAGAAAAACCTGTAGTTCCTTGGATGTTTCCTTGGATTTTGTGTGACTTCCTGATGAGTCGTCACCGTGCTCTTGGAGGAATTTTGAAAGGTCAGCCACTTCTGGGAAGGTTCACTATTGTTCCAAGTCTTCTCCATTTGTAGATAATGTCTCCCACTGTGGATCTGTGGAGTCCCAGAGCCTTAGAAATAGCTTTGTAACCCTTCCCAGACTGATGGATTTCAATCACCTTCTTCCTCATCTCTTTTGAAATGTCTTTTGATCTTGGCCTAATATGTTACTGGTCAGACCTTTTAGCCAATTTCATGCTTCTGAAAATGGTCTATTTAAGTGATGATTTGATTGAACGGGCTGGTAGTAATCAGGCCTGTGTGTGTCTCATCCAGCTGCAACCAGTTATCAGTGCAGTTTGGTAGGTTTCTGGATGTAGTAACTAAGGGGGCGAATACTTTTTTACACAGGCCTAGTTGATATTACATAACCTTTTTGCTTCAATAAATACAATTATTTAAAAACTTGTATTTTGTGTTGCTCAGGTTGCCTTTGTTAGATTTTGGTTGAAGATGTGAAACAGTTTATTATGAGATACACACAAAAAGAGAAGAAATCAGGAGGGGGGTTGAATATTTTTTCACAGCACTGTAGATAGAAAACTGGATTTTCTATTCTTTCCAGTGAGAGGACATGGAAAACTTTGCCACTGTTAGCTGTGAGAGAACGTGCTGTAAAAAGTTTATATTTTCCCACTTTTTCCGCTTGCCGCAGCTGCAGTTGGCGAACCAGATGTTGATCTGTTCTTGGGTCAAAGCTTGATAGCAAGAGACTTGTTGGCATCCAGTTTTGTACAAGAAAAACAATAACCTATATGTGTGTGTTCCTGCCTTTCTTTCAGTTCTTTAAATGAGCATATAAAAAAGCCAGAGCCAGAGCATTTCTGTTTTTGATATAACACTGTGCAGGATGCTAAAACACTATTGCATCCTCCAGTACTGAAATATACCAAATTTCCATGGCAACGTTTCCACATCTACCATTGTTTGCCATTTGTCACTGCATTTGACAGGTAGGGTTGTTTTTTTGTTTTTTTTTTCCCCATCAACATGTGAATGCAGCATCAGCACGTCCACATGCACACTAAAACTTTGATTATAAATTAAGGCAGTTAAGATTTTTTGGAAATGTCATGTAAACACCTTCATTAAATCAAAATCCACGTAAATCGTAGCAAGCTTACTCTGAGTACCAGACCTAGATTATAGGATTTTAAATTGATTTAGTCCAACATATAAATGTCTTAATCAGAAAAGCCACCTCCACATGCATTTCCACATGGCATGCAGACACTCTCTTCATACTCCGATTATTCAATGCATCATGTATATTTGGTGAACCGCAGAATTCCATCCATGTATATGTGTTACTTGCATTATCACCTTAATCAGACAAATAATCAGAGTATAGGATGCATGTAAAAGCACCAACTGTTTCAGAGGTGCAGGTTTGTGATCCTCACTGCAGATTTGATTGAACGGCACTACATTGGCTATTATGTCCACCCCTTTGTATTTGTTACTGTTAGTTTGGCTGTTAGATGAACTGCATTGTTAGTGCAGGATGACACGTTAACTGTTACTTCCTAACATTTTGTCAATAGCATGTATCTCACAGGGATGAGTCGCTACCTCTGAGACAGCAGCCCACGATTGAGTGTTGCGGTTCTGTCTCTGCAAGTTACTAATTAGTCCCATTTGCAGTACACGCCCGGGCCGTAGCAGAGGGTNTTCTGTCTCTGCAAGTTACTAATTAGTCCCATTTGCAGTACACGCCCGGGCCGTAGCAGAGGGTGACTTTGACGGAGTGCCTGGGCTGAAATACACTCTAAGCTCCACGCTGCAATACCGCGCTAGCGATTAAGCGGCAGAGGACTAATGGTTGGGGGGAGGTGTGTGTCTGACCTGGTCTTAGGTGGGTTGCATCCTGACTCGCGTTCATATAACAAGTTTCTTTACTCTGCTTCTTAATCCCAAATTGAATTTACAAGGTGCCCTTGAGAAAAAGTACTTAATCCTAAATAGCTCAAGTAACTACCAAGCAACACGTAATGTGGGCAAAATACACAAGTTGCTGCGTTTAAAGGTGTTCAGTTAATACAGCATTTTGTAATAAATCCTGATTGATAGCTTGTAGTTTATTTTGAAGGTGAAGCTGAAATGGTAATGGCATTAAGGTCTGTGTTGTAATTGATGGCAGGCTCAAGGAGCTTTGAACAGCTGCCTTGAGCTTTGTACACCTCTGCGATACGGTGAGTCTTATTATTCACACACATTAACGCTGTTAAGCATGCATGCAAACTCACAAACGTCAATGACTGGAATAACAAGAGAGAAATTCAGTTAGGGAAAAATACAGGTGCCTGAATGAGAGCAGTAATTACATTGTGAAGGGGGTATTTAAGATGTGAGTGTGACATCTGTACATGACAAAGACTCAGCTGATGCTCCTTTGGCCATGAGGACTGAGAATCTAATTAAAGTAGAAAAACTCAAATAAAGTAAAATGCCAAGTCGAGCATGAGCATCCTGTTGCTGCTCTCGATGGTCACGTGAAATGGCAGCGACTCGGTCAGGAGGCGACGCTTTACTGTGATCTGCCTGTGATTTGCTGAGGTCAGATTAATTCTGCCATTTCTACAAGGTTCTGCACTTTTTAGGATACATTGTAAATTTTTATTTTATTTTGTATACAGTTTGAACTTTTTAAATTTAATTTTCTATGTGGTTTTGTGCTTTTATAGTGTCCACTACCTTTATTTATTTATTTATTTTGCTTAATTTATATACTGTTTATTTTTTGTAACTTTTGTTTTTCATTTTTATTTAAATTTCTTCTGCACTTGCTATTCATTCACTTTTTCAACAATCTGATCAAAATTGCCTTATAATAGTAAAAATTATAGTTTAAAAATTGAAATTTTAATCATTTTATTTTCTTGTTTTGGCTATTTTTATATTTTATTTTGTACAATTTTCAATTTTTTTTTATTTACAGTTTTTTAATGTTAACATTTCAGTTTTAAAATAATTCCCTCCTGCAAAATTCCATATTTAATCACACTTAATTTACAACATTGCATTAATCCAAACATTAGAATCCCACTTTTCTCCATCTGTTTTTAATTGACTTATAAATACTAATTTATTTACAGCAATATCCATTTGTAAATTCAGACTGTTAGCATATTAGCAAAGCCTTTGTAGGACGTTGCGATCTGAACTGATCAGCATTTCTTCTGCTTTAAAAGTGTGTGTTGTGCCTCTCTGCCAGCTTTTTGTTGTGTCGATGCACTAAATCGAGAACATTACAGCTGAAGGCGAGATATAAATCTGGCTGCCTCCTGCTGTTCAGGCAGGTAATATAGAGGGAGCTGTGCTATTTTTTTAAATTCTAATCAGAAACAACATATACGGTTGTACACGTGTATACACACATACACACTCCCTTCAGCTTAACATTAGAAATGGATGGGTCCTGTGTTCTATAAGGTGTTATATAGTCTATATTTGTCATGTGTTTTAGCACTAATGTCCTGATGATGTATTTCTGCAGGATGAGCCAATAAGAGATGAGTTCTTTGTACTGTAGCATCACACAAGTCATTCACCTTACAGGATCCCTGGGTCAGTATCACCGTGATTGGAGCATGATGCTTGAATGTCACTGAGTAATAAAGCACCTGGCTGGAGATTTTATTTCCTGTTAGTGTAACCTGTTTTTGTGTTATGGGATCTATTCCTTGTAAGTGGGCCGCCTGCAGGTTTAGCAGCAAATCACATCTTGCACCATTCATGTTTAAGTGTTCATCACCTTCATCATACTTCTCATAGCTACATACAGGGCTAGAGGCTTCCTCCAAAGTCTGTACTTTTATTTCCTCTTCCAAAGACAAATGTCAAGTATCCGGGCTTTAGCAGGGAGTGTGGCCCACCCGTCTGCCGCCAGTGGTGTGGAGACAGCAAGATAAATGCACGGCTACAATGCGTCTGGCTCGCACCGGAGGCAAGGAGTCACGGCGCGATGCGACAGAAGGATTTTAATCATCTCCTCTCCCCAGGAATGACACCAGAGCTGCATGGGGTAACAGAGATAGAGAGCGAGGGGGCTGGCACCCAGCAGACAAACAACAGCCTCACAACACTGCCGCGTGGATTAGCAGTGTCGCTCTGTGAGAAGTGTGCGTGCTTCCGGCCAGGCGAGAGGAGAAACATGTCGCCGTTTTGTTTGTTTTTTTGGTTTTTTTTTTTTTTTTTTTTTACTGAGCTGGAATCAGGATTCATGGCATCATTAACCACAGACACTGTCTCTCAGGCTCCAACACACCAAATTGATATTAAATAAGTATATCAATTGTGTACGAAGCCTATGTATTGTTTTAGTGAGAGAATCCATTTATCTTACTGCTGGGCTGCACAAACCTAACATTTTTTTGTCTGGGTTTATTTCAACTCTGAGAAGTCATCCATTACTTCTGTTATTATAATCTAACCATTATCCAGCTTCCTCCTCAGCTCTCCGTCTCCTGAATGTTTTAGATGGCTCTTTCAACTCCAGAACTTGCACGCTTTGTCCCCGTGGTGATGTTGCATGAAGTAGAAAACAGAAAAGTTTGGCTGTGTTTGTGCCTTGCTAGTATTAAGGGCCTTGCAGGATTGAAGGCTTGAAGTAACCTTTCTAATGCAACTCAGTAAACAGGGTTCACAGGTGTCACAGCAGCAGACACCAGAGCAGTGGTGGTGCTCTTTAATTGGCTACAGGGTTACACAGTGGGAAAAGCAACAGAGTACTGATGAATGGACAGATGAAGGAAGGATACAAGGGATAAACAGAGCAGATGGATGAATACTCACAGAGATGGATGGCTAAATTCTCCACATAAAAGCGTTGGACATGTTCTGACTTTGTCATGGAGGCTTAACTAAAGGAGAAAGGAAGCAGCAGTGTTTTCCTCCAGCTGTGTATGACAACTTCCCACTGTTCATTATTTGATGCAGGCTGAAATGAAATGTTTTGCAGAGCAACAGCGAAAGATTATCGCTTTATTGACCACCTGAGCCCACACTGTAAACCCACTGGCAGGGACTTTGGATAAAGAAGTGGACAGCTCACTATAATTTAGCTAACTGAGCCATTTCGTTAGAGCAGCCAATAACAGTTTTCAGCTGGAGGGACTGTAATGACATTAATAAAGTATGGCAGGGGAAGAAAATTAAACACTTAACGGAATTGTTTATTTTCAAGTACAACCACGGTTGACGGTCAAGAGATGTCTTCATTTTTCCCCTCAAGTCATTTGCCCCACTTTGTTTAATTTGTTTGTCCTTCCTCCTTTGTTCTTGGATTGAGCTTAATTGCAAATTCTGTGTGTGGGTGTGTGCCTGTTGCTCTACCCTTGAGGGATTCTACATGGATTAGTCTGGTTGAACTGGACATTTCTGCAGAAATCCCACTCACCCGAGACTTTTTTGAGGAAGTGGTCTCTGTCTAGAATGTTCGTTTATGGTGTGAAATGATCTGAATGAGTTCTGGTCAAACCAGAAGGCATATTCAAACGGATGCTGTGAAAATAACGTAAAATGTCAGACATGTACCGTAAATGTGGATTGGCCTGTTGCAATTATTTTTACTATTCTAAGTGAAGTTGGAAGTAGTTTTTAAAGGACCATACTGGTGATTTTTCATAGTTGAGCCCAATAAATATAACCAGCATACATGTTACATTACTTCCAGCTACTTCCCAAAACATAAAAGCGTATTGAAATTTTTGTGTTAATTTGCAAAATCCCTCAATCTTTGGCAGCAATGTAAAGTATATGCAGGTTATACAATATTTATTGGGCATTATTATTGCAGAATTACCGGTATGGTCCTTTAAGGTGTTTCAGTACAGACCAGTGATGTTCCATTCACTGCTGGAGTTGCCCCCTGCTGGAGATATCATTATGAAAAAGTAATGCAAAAAAAAAAAAAAAAAAAAAAAAAAAAAAGGCTGAAAACTCATCACTAGTAACTCAAATAACAAAATTCAATTTTATTTGCAAAACATGATTTTCAATATGAAAGATATAGACCTCTACTTTACAGTTGAGATGTTCCTGTTTTTGTATATGTAGCATTTTATAGTTGCACTGTCAGTATAAGGAAGGAACAGATGATGGTTTGCTTATGCTTGCCAAAAAACAAGCATACGCTGAAGTAATAAATAAAAGTATTCATTTATTTCCCCCTAAAATCTACTGAAGACAGCAAAAATTCCTGGTAATTCCACATCTAAAAATAACAAAGTTCTTGTGAAGGGCAAAGCTTACCAAGAATTTTTTTTTTTTTTTTTTTTTTTTTAGCACAGTACATGTAATGAGCAAATAAGTACAGCAGGGGTTTTTTTTTTCTTCCTCATGAGAGCAGACCTCAATTACATGTCAAATTTCTGTGTAATTTAAAGGATTATAAGACATTCTTTAGGTGCCATATAACCTAGATCCCCTCCACACACATCCCCACCCCCATTTGATCTGCTTCATCAGGCTCTAAATGCGATAAAGCAACTGAAGATGATTCATTTATTCAGGAACTCTGTGCCGTGGCTTTGTGAGGTTTTTAATGAGTAATCTTCCATGTTCTGTAAGAATCTTTAATAAGTGCTATTTAATGAATGAAACACATTGTGTGGTAAGTCATTAACTTTGAAAGCAACAGTGATTGCTTTTGAAGGATTAGGACGCTTTTCCTTGCATTTAAATGCGTTGCGTTCATTTTTTTTTTTTTTTTTTTTNTTTTTTTTTTTTTTTTTTTGTGGAATTATCATCTTTGCAGTTGAGAGATAAACTTGCGATTACAGAATGTCATTAATGAAAAGATTTTAATGCAAAGTTATTTAGGATTTTGGCACAACTTAAATTCATGCTTCACACACATACATACAGGTGCAAACTGACTCCTACAGACGGATTCCAGTCAGTGTGTGTGTGACAACTTTGATCATTTTTTGGTACGTGTTCGTTATGACAGGGGGCAGACAAGTACTTGACAGCAAAAAGGTCTCATCATATATGTTTACTTTCCAACTGTAAACATGTATGTCACACTGTCAAACTGTCTGTAGTGACAGATAAAGGACAATACTGGCGATTTTGCATGTTTGAGCCCAATATACACAACCTGCATACACATTGCATTACTGACCATTTCCCAAAATATACTACTAAAGCGGCAAATTTTAGAGTTGTTTTTTCTACCATCCAGACTGTCATTGGTTTCAGTTAATTCCAGTATGCTATTAAAATCAATGTGGAGAGACTTGAAACCCATCACAGCGAACACTACATTTGTTTTTGTTTTGTTTTTACCAAATTTATAACCAGTTTTATTTAACCAGTTTTTATTTAACTGGTTCAACACAGTGCTGCATGGAGGAAAATGTGTGTCTCCATCAGGATCCCAGGAGAAGACAGCTTTTACTGAAAAATTAAAATGACCGTTCCTTCTACATTAGAACATACGTGTTAGCAGGTGCATGAAACATTGAATTTTAAGGTGGTGTATTGATTTTGAAAGATCCAGGGATCCAGGGATTTGGCAAAATAACAAGGCAACTAAAATATGGTTTTATGTTTTGGAAATTGTTTGTCAGTAAAGAAACATGTTTGAAGGCAGTATTTGTCTGACTTAAACATGCTAAATTGCAGTATAGTCCTTTAAAGGGACATGGGACAATCTGAAGTCCTAGAAGTTATATAAGCAAAGTATGAGTCATTATAAATTTCACATAGTTATGACTCATCTTTGAATAGCTATTGGCATTTAAAGGACCATACTGATGTTTTAGAGAGGGCCTTAAAGAGATAGTATGTAAACTTTTTTTCAATCAGTGTGCACAGCAGTGCTGCAGCAAAGGATACTAGCAGTGGATTCGTCTGTTTTTCCCCTAAAATATAGCATTGTAAAGGTTTCAAAATAGGCCTTAAATGAAAATAATACCAAAATGTGTAGAATATGGTCCCTTTAACAGGTTTTACAAGTTGAAAGGCTGTTGGTTATTGATTTCTCTGCTCAACCTACAAAATTAAACTCTTGGCTGTTGCTCTCTGCCTCCTGATACTCAACTAAAGGTTGCTGCATTGAAAAAGCAGCATCACTGTCACTTTGATATTGGAGGAAGTGGACTATGACCTTTTGCTTTTTGAAAAGACCAAAAGAATAGCAAGACACAGTGAAGAGACTGGTTTGATAATGAGAAGCCAGGAGAGATCAGCATTAAGTGCCTTAATTCATCTTATTCTTTTCATAGAACTACGCTTAGCAGATGTTTGAAACTATATAGCCCATCAGGAGTTTAATTTATAAAAAAAAAAAAATAACTGGAATTATTGCNAAAAAAAAAAAAAAAAAAAAAATCACAATTCCAATATAGGTCTGAGGAAATGCAATTATATATTTCCCAGCCCTAAGTACCAAGTAGCTCCAAAGTTGAAATAACATTTTCTAATATCACCGAATATGCACTTTTCAGGCCGTGAATCGCTGAAAGCTGCATGTTTAATCACTTTTTGTAGTTTTTACTGTTGATCTTGTCTGACTCACAATATTCTTAGAAAGCAGCAGTTGCAGTGAAGTGAAGGTATTTAAAGCTGTAGGGTGAAGTAAGTGCCAAAGTGCTGAACACAATCACTTACTTTGATGGAAGAAAAAGTGGCAAAGTAAAGGCCAGGTTGAAAAATAACACAAAATGAAGGTAAGAAAGTAACCTTTTTGAAACATGTTTTTCGCTTGTCACCCTAAGCTCTCTCTCTCTCTGTTTCTTTCTCTCTCTAGGTATCATCAGAACAGCTCTGCCCAACATGGACAGAGAGACGAGGGACCAGTATGTGCTTGTCATCCAGGCCAAAGACATGGTCGGTCAGATGGGCGGTCTGTCCGGCACAACTTCCGTCACGGTTACACTTACCGATGTCAACGACAACCCGCCACGGTTCCATCACAGTAAGAATCCATCTCTTTTTCTTCAGCTACTCAGCAATCAGAGCACAACTCCTCAGGCTCCTCAGTGCTTTGGTTAGGCTTTTTTTTTTTTTTTTTTNTTTTTTTTTTTTTTTTTCGAACTAACGCAGGTATTATACGACTATTACTGCTGAAGAACCACTTGAACTCAGAGAAGCAAATGCAGCCAATGAGGGCAAGGCTTATACTTTACAATATAGAAATATGCTGATATCTTATTCCACTCTTGAAAAGAAATAAGTGGAAAATGTGAATTGTACTGTATTTTCTGTACCAACACTATGGAAATGTTTTGGGCTGAAAAAGACCCAGTTACAATTAAATTTCCTGTACTCACAATTCCACTTAAAGAAAAGTCAACAAATAGAAGAAGTAACATGTACTCTTGCTAATGTTCTTTTCAAAGTGTTGAACTGATTTAAATAATTGTTCCCAAAATATGAGATCCGAGATTGTTAAACCAAGGGTGTGGAAAACCTTGGAGATTTTGGCATCAGTGAAATTTTTTGCAAAAAAAACCCAAAAAAACATGATCCTAAAATTTCAAAAGAACGAAAAAATAGAGAAACAATTTTGGGGATTTTTGAGTAAATTTACTCTTTTCCTATCTCAAACTCTTTAGATAATGTCTAAAATATATTGGGGCTGATTCTTAAAACACAGTGCCAGATTTAATGTGTCCATATTGGCATGGGCTTAAATTTAGATAGGGATGGTAGGGACATGTCCCTACCAATATAGAGCTGCTACTGAATTGTCCCTACCAATATTTATAACAATCTCAAACGATCTTGTCCTTAAAGTCCAGCCAGTCAGATCTGTGCAGAGCTGCCATGTTATGCTGACGGCAACGGGACAACGATGCTCTGATTAACGTAAAGGAAGCTTTATGAATGAGCCGCAGTTATTACAGCACTACTTTTGCATGACACCGTGTAGCTGATGTTTTTATTTTTTTCCTGAATTACTCCATAGTGCCATCAAGCTAAAATGAGATTTTAGTTTTTATCCAACAACAGCAATATTTAATAAGATAAGTTATGGTGAATAAAAACTGTAAATCTGCAGATAGATTAGTAATTGTAGTAAGAAAAAAACAAAGTACAGTATTAGGCTACCTTGTGAAATGTAACTGAGTAGTTACTTTCCACTGCTGAAAACAAAAAAACCACAATCAATAAAACACCATTAAACCCCAAATTACCAGTTACACTTATTCTTAGCCCTATTAGATTCATTATCTTTGCAAACTCCTTGTATTTGTGTTTTCAGTGAACATTTCCCCCTTTTGTGACCAAATTTACAAAGTAAAGTGTAAAAAAAAAAAAAAAAAAAAANCCTCCCCGCTTTTACTCCTCATCAGAGCCGAAGCTGCCTTGGTGTTGGATTCCAGGATCAATCAGCCTCCATTTTTTGTTGTCAGCTTATTTCACGGGCTGCTAATGGGTTCCAGGCCGAGCTTTAGGATTCAAAGGCATGCAGCGCTTCTCATGATAATCCAAAGTGCCCGGCAATCGGTTTGCCGCTGATAGCCCAACCGCTGTCTGGCTGGTGCGCTCACCACTTGGCTGCCATGAAGCCGAGTCAATTTACCGGCCCCTGGGGGGAAGAAAGGTTCGAGTTTGCACAACAAGTCATCAATGCCGTTTCAACCCAGTGCTGTCACGCTGGGAAGAAAGAGACTCTGGAGGAGTTCAGGGTTTTTCTCCAGCTGTCGCCCTCACAGGGTCATAGGTCAGAATCGATAGACCATTAAGGTGCATCGGAGCTGATAGAGACCAGAAGTTCTTGGAAGAAAGGAGGGAAAGAGGCCAAGGTTAGATGCGTGAGGGGACAGGTTGGGGGAGGGGAGCGAGGGAGGAGAGGTAGGTGCAGGGGCAAAATGGAGAGAAGAAAGCAATTTTTTTTGGTCTTTTAAAGAGCTGCTATTCCACGGCAAATTAAAAAGCCATTACAAAGATTACACGGCAGCAAACAATGTCAGGCAGATTAGCATTTAGACGGTGGCTGAGGGAGACACTGTGAGAAACAGAGAAAGGTCTGGTAATGAGCTCGGCCATGGTGATTGGGGAGATTATGATTATGAATATGATTCCCTTTTTTATTCTTAAAAGAGTATTTTAAATCCAAAGTGTCAGACAAAAGCTCAGAGAACACAATGGAGAATCTCTCAGTAATAGAATCTTCGAGTGGACATTTCATCCTGTGAAAGATACGAAAGAGATCTGCGCACAAGTCCTATATTTTAAGAGGAATAATCCTTGACATCCAGACAAGTACTTTTACTTAAATACAGCATTTAGTACAGTTTTGATGTATTTCCATTTTATCTTCACCATGTGTCAGAGGTAAGTATTGTGCTTTGTACTCTGCTGCATTTATCTCTTGGCTATTATTAGTTACCTTGACCCTAAATGCAACATCAGATAAGATTAACTCTGCTATTTTCAGTTAAAAACCTTAGATATTATCTCAAGCCTTCTTCAAACAAAGAGAGGAAGAATTTACTCTTGTTCTGAGGAGCATATAATCCTTCAACCCACCCTAGAGCTTGAGAATCCCCAAAACTGGGATTTTGTTTTATTTCATTGCAGGATTATCATTATTTCAATCTCAAAATTGGGGATACAAGGTTGTTCACACACCAGAACTCCAGTTTCAGGGATTTTCATAATTGATGTTAATGTTAATATCTCAATAATTTGCACTGACAAGAATAATTTTTCTAGATGAGAATTTGTTTGAGAATGTATTTTGTTTTTTTCCCCCATTGCCTCTCTCTCTATGATACAGCATGCAGCTGGAGCCAGGTGCTTTATGCTTTGTGTCACTGCTGCTGTCTGTCTGTGTTATGCAACATGAATATACTGAGGGGCCACACAGGCAAATCAAAGCTGAGGGGGTATAACAAAGCTGAGCTGCTTGAAGGTGAGCCAGTAGGGAAATAAGCACATCCATTACCAGCATGTGCTCCTGTTCCTGCTTTCCCAGAGAACTATCAGTACACGGTGCCGGAGTCGCTGCCTGTACAGTCTGTGGTGGCCAGGATCAAAGCGGCGGATGCTGATATAGGCTCCAACGCAGAGATGGACTACAGGATCATGGACGGGGACGGGTCCGGCATGTTCAACATTACGACTGACGAGGAAACACAAGAGGGGTTTATTGTCCTCCTGAAGGTGAGAGTCACCAAGAAATTCAAAATGCTGGTTTAGCTGGATATGGCCCGTGGTAAACATTTTTTGTTGATAAATGGTCCTGGACANCCCCCCCCCCGCCCCCGCATATTGTCAGGGAATTGCAAACCTGCATACAATGGACTTAAAGGACTATAACAATGATTTTACATGTTTGAGCCCAATAAATTCTATCTGCATACATATTACGTTAGTACCAACCATTTTCCAAAAAATAAAAATAAAACCATATTTTAGTTGTCCCCATTATTTTACCAAATCTTTCATAAAAATTAAATGTTCAGGTGATACCCATCTTAAAATTCAATGTTTTGCCTGCTAACGTGCATCTCCAAATGTAGAAGGCGCGATCATTTTAATTTCTCTAGTAAAAGCCGTCTTCTCCTGGGACTATATTCCCTACATGCATTTTCTTTCATGTAGCTCCATGTTGGATCGGTTAAATGAACTGACTTTGATGAAAAAAAAATAATGGTGGCGTGGATTACCTGCCTCAAACACATTTCAAGTCGATACAAGTTGATTTTTATAGCACACTGGAATAAACTGAGACCAATGGCAGTCTAGAAGGTTGGACAAACAATTAGAAAATGCGCCACTCCAGTAGTATGCCCTTTTTGTAGACAAGTTGTAAAAGTTCAGGTGACAGCAAGTCTCCTCTGACAACCTCTCCTTGAACAGAGCGTCTATTTTGCAATTTGAGGACATGCACAGTTGTTGCACTTTGATGCGGACGAGTCTGCATGGTCACAAAATCTCAGCGGGACACGGTCATCACACACTTTCATGGCCAGGTGGATGTGGGAGGTATAAGTTGACCTTTATCGAAACAGTTATATTTATTTATGATTAGAAGACAAGGCTGCCATTCCACATACGAATATGACTGAAGCTTAATGTTTGTCGCACGCATCTCATTTCTGTTTCTCTGCCTTTCCAGCTCTGTTTTCATATGCATTTCTTTATATTATTAATAAAAAATTAACAATGATTAACAATCTCTATCATGCATGATGTATTCAGACATATACCCCACAGCCACTCCAAACTTCCATGCTACAATAATCCAGCAACATAGAAATCACAATAGTTATTACTGCAGGGAACACTCCTCACAGGAACAGACATTTTCTCAGGAACTTAGGAACCATGACACTATAAATAATGCCATTGACTGTCTGCCTACAGAAATAAATAAACTTTAAGTTAAATGTATAATGAAGCTACTTGCTTATTTCCAGAGGGATTCACTGCAACATTGAACAGGAAGAGATGCCTGGTCTTGCTTTAGATTCATATCAAATATGCTAAAGCTCAGGGCCCGTGCTTCACATTGGAGGCTGTTAGAGGACTTGAAACGGTCTCCTCAAGCTACATAGGTGTGACAGTTCATTGCTGCAGCTCTTTTGTAGGAGATTAAACCATTGTCAGCCACAAGCCGTTCTTGTCAGATTGGCCAGTGTGATTTCTGTTTGTTTTGTACCAAACACAGAAAATTACAAGTTGAAGAGAATCGGCAGCAATCAAAGTGACAAATTGATGTTCTTCTGCAGCAATTTATATCTTACTATGAGGAGTTCAATAAACCAGAAAAAAATGACATTTCAGAATGCACATTTTATAAACTCTATATATTCTAATAATACTTGTATGACCACGTTTGTATAGTTTGGCCCCATGTCAAGTTGGTCTTTAGCATCATTTATTGCAATCAAGATCCAACATTGCATCCACATACAATGTCAAATATAGCTAGCTATATTTGATCAGGAAAGGGAATATTATTCATTGATGTTTTTTGTTCTTCCTGTCTGTTTTCCGTAGCCTTTTGACTTTGAAACCAAAAGCAGCTTTTCTCTGAGGATCGAAGCCACAAACAGGAATATCGACTCCAACTTTCTGAACTTGGGCCCCTTCAGCGACACGACGTCAGTCAAGCTAACAGTGGAGGATGTGAACGAACCGCCCGTCTTTTCCACGCCGCTTAGCAGGATGGTTGTTTCTGAGGACGCTAAAGTGGGAACATCCATTGGGAGAGTCTCTGCTCATGACCCAGACACCTCCAACAGCGCCATCAGGTACAAAGCATTTACTCCTCCACCATTCTGTCTTGTTACACACTATAAATGACTTTGTTCTTTCAGTTTGTTCCACAAGTGACTAATCTTTCACATAACTTAAGTCCCCAAACCCCTTCAAGGAGTTAACACATTCAACTACACCACATTATCTATGAACGCTGGGTGTGTAGACTATGGAAATGGCAAACTCCCGAGTGGCTGCCACAAAGACGGTGCCAGATGGTGCTAAGCGCTAAGGACTGCAGCCTTTGCAAAAGTGAAATGCCATCTTGAACAAGAGAAGGGCATTCCTGCAGGAGGGTCAAGGCTCAGCATTTGTGCCGTGACATTTGTGACTCAAAACAAGCACTCAGATTGCCAATCTGTGTGGTGTCACTCCTGAGACTTATTTTACTTATTTTGCATTAATCGAATGAATATTGTATGGCGTTCATTCCCGGTCTGTAAGGACTGTTAGTAATCCTAATCAGAAAATCAAATTACTGCACCATTGTAGCTGTAAATTGCCTTTTTTTTGGTCTTGTGACTGTTATCACTGTTTGCAATATACTGCAGTACATCTGTTGAAATTAAAATTATTGTGGAACTAATGCAGCCACAAGAGTCAAATTATATTACAATAATACCCTTTGGATGTAGGCTAATTGAAGTTGTAATTTTTCCCTTGAAATATGAGCTACTGTTTATTGGGGCTTATGAGAGCTTGATCAGTGTGTTTTTTTTGCTGAGGGAAAAATGGACAGCCTCCAATATTATCAGAATTTAATATAGGGATTCATTTTAGTCATGCTGCAAAGTTTGAAAATGCACATTTTTGCTGCGTTTCTGAGTTTGAAGTAATTATCAAGTTTACTATATCTGAGAAAGTGTTATGCTCTATATAAATGTAATGTAATAAGCTAGATGTGACAACTATTATTGGGCTGATTAAAGCTAAATGAATTCATTCTTTAAGTGGGAGAGATGCACAGTTTAACAGGAGAAAACTTAGAATTTTTCACTAAAATAACAAATCAAAAAGCTGATTTATAACAGTTTGGTGGTCGTGTGTGTGCACATTTGCGTCCAGGTACTCCATCGACAGAAACACAGACTTGGAGCGTTTCTTCAACGTCGACGCTCTAAGTGGGGTCATCAGCACAGCCAAGCTCCTGGACAGAGAGGCCAACTCCATCCACAACCTCACCATCTTCGCCATCGAGAGCCGTAAGTACAAAAATCTGCTGCACCAGCCGCTTTAGCTCATTAGTGTCACGGTGAGGAGGAGGAGTNGTACAAAAATCTGCTGCACCAGCCGCTTTAGCTCATTAGTGTCACGGTGAGGAGGAGGAGTTTGTATAAGATGCTTCGTGATCCTCTCCGTCCTCCGTCGTTCCCTTCCTGTACCCTCCTGTCTCATGTCGACAAGCCAGGGAGGAGTTGTTAGGGTTGTGGTAGGGCTGTCGGGGAATGTTAATTAACACACGGGGCGGTCATTTTGACCTCCAGGTCTCCCTGAGCTGGAGTGTATACGAGATGAGGTGCTGACTAAGAGTCACCGATCTCACCTAGAGGTGAACTATGTTAATGTGCTGTGGAGAAGTGCTGCACGTCTTTATGTTCATCTCTCAATGGCTTCAAGGACACGAGCGTTTTTTTTCCCCTTTTACTGCCATCATGCAAACACAATAGACAAGAATTATCGGCAAAGGAGGCAGCAAGTGCTCTATACAGCTGCGTCATATCAGTCAGAACACACAAACCATGCCAGTCTTTATTAGTTTACAAGAGGAAGTACACCAGGTGAGGAAATGCATATGCAGACTGCTTACGCCAACTGTCAGCCAATGGATCATTTATATGCTTGAGTAAATCGACTTACAATTGCTTAATCTTGGTCTGTAATTCAGAGTACATCAACATGGATTTATGCCAATTTCAGTTTGATTGCTGTGTTTACATAACGTGAAAATCGATTTATTGCCTTGATTTGATGAGAGTACATGTAAATGTAGGTGGAAGAATTATTCATATGTTTTACTCGTGTACAAGTGTTGAGAACACAGTGGAGAAATACCGCTTCGTAAGTTCTTTTTGGGGATTTTCAGGTTTGCAGTTAAAGAAAGGTGATGAAGAATGAAGTGTGGAAGGAAAAGAGGATGAAAAGAAAGGAATTAAGAAATTAAGGAAAGACAGAAGGGAAAATATTTGTAGCACTATTAGAAGATTTCTGATTGAGTAAATGCTCATATGAGCCTGCTGTGTTTCATGTCAAAGGTAAAATATGAATCTGCAAACTATAAACTACAGCCGTCCGATAAATGTAGGGGAGTATAAACCTGAAATATAAAAGAAGAAAATAGTCATGAAGACTGCAGTACCTCAAATCTGTAAATGTACTTAGTTACTTTTGGCTCTCTGGTACCAGCTGAAAAATACCACCAGCATGTCAGAGTGACAGTTCCCATGCTTTCACGTCCTCAGACATAATACCATGTGAAAAATTACCCTCATTTTATTTTGAAAATCTTTTCATCATCCTTTGCTTCAAAGACGAGACACACGTCTCAGCTGATTCTAGAGTGTGAGCATTTGGAAGATGCAGCAACAAAGACATGGCAGAGTATAATAACAGCCATATGAAATGTCACAGTGGTCCCTCATGCATGAGGCTCTGGCCGCTGACGTAGCGACGCCAGGTCTCTGTTTCTCAGCTGAAAACATTTCTTTGTTTTAACAATAAACAGTTCTTTGTTCTAAAGATGGTGCAGGGCTTTAGTCGAAGGATGTTGTGCGTTTGAGCTGCAGTCATTCGCATTTCATCAGCTCCGCTCAAGCCACGGCAATGACACCAAGCCCGCAGCCCAAGGCGCAGCGCGTCCTTTTTATCGCCATCAAATCAGCTGGCCTGAATGTCAGCGCGTCATCTCTTGTAGGCATGGCGGCGACGCCATGGTAAATCATCATCTTGCGCTCCGACGGAGCCGTTTAGCCATCAGTGTATGTCAGGCAGAGAGAGGCGTGAAGCCCGCTGTGCACGACAACCCCACGCCGAGGCTAACCACCGATCAACAGCAGAGGGGAGAAGGACAACAGCTGCTGAGAGCACATTGCATATTTCATTAGAGCAGCACTTTTTGCTCCTCCTTTGTGATTAATTAAAAACACATGAGGAAAGATCGATATTCCATAATTTGGCTGAGTGCATCAAGCCAAAGTTAAACTAGAATTAAAATGTTTAAAAGAAAGTTTGCTGAATGCCTTGATGTACACAACTCTCCGCCTCTCCCTTTCTCTCTCTCTCTCTCTCTCTCTCTCTCTCTCTCTCTCTCTTTCCTTGTCTCTTTTGATTTCAGAGGACCCAACCCAAATTGGAAAAGGCGTCGCTTTTGTCACCGTGCTGGACATAAACGATAACGCACCGGTCTTTGCCATAGACTATGAAACTCTCCTCTGTGAAAACACCATGCCAGGACAGGTAAGACCCAGAAACGTCTCTCTGCAGGTGGTCCAGCTTCTCTTTCTTTCTTTGCTTATTTAGAAGTTCAACTTACAAAGACTGCCCGCTGTCTCTCAAAACCATTAAAAAGTCTTTCTTGTGCCTCAAAACAAGTTCACTGCTCACATATAATCAACTCCAGAGCTCGAGGTCACTCAGGGAGACACACCATTAGTATGAGACACATCGCTAAGATTTCATAGCCGGTATTGCAGGTGTTAGCGTTCATTAGAGTTGTTGCTCTCGTTCTGTCCTGTCAATGCCATCGAAATTAATGGCCATGCTTCGCTCTCCTGTGGTCTTAATCCACAGTGATATTACAGTGTAATGTGGTATCTCATGCTGGGATGGAGAGATGTTTTGTTGCTGTCTTTCCATTCTGAAACCCCTTTTTTAAATGAGACGATCACCACAGAAGGCGGTGTTGCAGTAAATGCATCGCGATATCATGCAAAGAGAACAAGAGTGATTTGAAGGCTTGGAAAGCTGTAGCCACAAATTGCATTTCCCCTGTATTTAGCATTTGGCCTCATTGTTGCTAAATGACTTGTGTGTCTGCAGCGGCGATTTGTCTGCTCTTGGCATTTGGAAAATACAATCAGAGGCGAAGGCTAAAGCAGGCGTGCAGATGCAGACCTGAATAAGTACAATTGATCAGAATGATGCACTGTATTGGAAATGGCCATTAGGCCCTTTTAAGTTATTTGCATTCATATTTCTCCGCTGTTCACCACTGAGCTCATGGGAGGGTGTACAAAAATAGCAAACGATTTCCTTTGCAAAAACGAGAGAGTATATTTCATGTGTAGTTTTTTTTTTTTTTTTTNTTTTTTTTTTTTTTTTGCTTGACCACATTATGGTTCTTTTTCTGTTAAGGTTACACAGGTGCAGTACCTTTGGCTTTGTTGCTGCGTCAGGTTTTCATGGTATTTTGTATGTGCATGTTTTACTTCTTTAAATCACAAAAATGCAAAGCAAGCTATATACAGAAACCATACTCTGAGATCCCTACTCTTTTTATATTTGATTCTTCAGATTTTGGAGGATACAGTATTTGCTGGAGTAAATATTGCCTGTATTAGCTCTGCCTTTTTGAAGGCATCACTGCTGTATGGATGCTACCAGAGCTGGATGTCTATTTTTGGCTTAGAATCCTGCCAGTTATCCTCAGATGATTGTTTTTGCTTGGTGATATTGAATTTAGAGCAATCCTAGCACCGAGCCCATTATCCATCAATCTAACCTGACTTTGAAATCTACACACAGCTTCTACATTTTTCACCCAATAGCGCCTGAGAAATTATGGCACAGAGACTACAACAATACTGAAACAAAGCCATTCCCTACATACAATCAAACCAGCCCCCAGGAAATAACCACAGCCATGGCCCATGACAGCATCATCAGCAGGAAAAGGTACAGCAAATGTGTAATTACTCAGCTGAAGCAGACAGATTGCTTACTCAATGCCAGTGATAGCTGAGCTGGTATCTTCCCCACGGTGTAGCTAGGAGCTACTCTGCTGTAAATCAAAAAAAAAAAAAAGNAAAAAAAAAAAAAAGAAAAAAAAAGAGAGGAGCTGCTGGTCTCTGTCCTCTCAGCTGCTACACCAAGCAAGCAGACACGCTGCATTCAAATGCTGTCAGTGCAGTCAGAAAATGAGCCGCTGCCCTGCAAAAACGGGGCACAAGAAAGGTTGGAGACCTTGTTTTGACATGATTGAGTTATTATACCTTAAGAAAAGGAAAATAATCTTATCAAGCACTCAAGCACTGTATGCTCTCAAGTTTTAGTCTTTTCAAGGTAATCAGATAGTCTTAGAAAGTGAGGAGCTGATAAGAAACAAGCCTGAGAAGTATTCTGGAAGGTTTTAACCACAATTTGTTGGACTGAATTTCAGCCTGATTAGCTGCCGTTTGACATGAAGTTTTAGGACGTGTTTGAAATTTTAACCCAAAATTTTAATTAAGGTGTCAAGCACCTATCTGTTTTTTTTTATAAGATAAACAGCCTTAAATATTTTTTTTCTCATCATAATTTTAAGGTTAGATAGTGCTTATTTGTAGCTACATTTGATGCTGTAATGAAGACATGTTTTTTTCTTACCCTGGCAGATTTGTCTAATATAGAAGAAAATTTGAGCAAATTTTGCTTGTTTGTGCAATTTTTTTTGCAGTGTATTGCTTGGAGCTAGTTTAACATGCTTATAGTCAAGCCTCATTCAATATTGTAAATCAAATCAGTAAATTAATCACCCCTCCTGTGTAAGTGTTTGTGTGTGTGTATGTGTGTGTTGAAGTGTTTTTATTCATTTGTTTTTGTGTTTTTTAACATTTCTAAATGAAATGAATTCTTTTTAAAAATGCCTCATGACTGCCTGTTTTCCTCTTATCCTAAAACATGCAGTCAGGCTTTTTGCCAAATCAATCCTGGCTTTGCTTTGATTACATGGTGAAATTTGTTTGCTTTCACATGTTGCCTTCTCCCTTCACTGTTAGAGTGAATAACTATAGACAAGGATTATTTTATGTTTTTAATCCCAAATATAGTTGAAACTTCTGTTCAGGCAATACCACTGGGACTGACTGAATAATCAGGCAAATGGAAATTTCCTGATGAAATTTACACCCAAAAACACATACAGAGCAAAGGCAAGAGGAGAGGTTGACATTTGAATGTAAAAACACTGTTTGAATTATAACCAGGCGTCGGCTGTCTGTTGGCAGACATGCTGTGCGGACTCGTAACCTGTCAGATGTTCACCCCGCCGCCTCCGTGATTCCCGATTAATTAAAATCTTCCTGTTTTATATCAACAATAAGCAGTTGTACTAACCATGCCGCTCACCAGCAGCCTCCTCCCTGGAAGCTTTGTTAAAATCTTCAGCCGCCCACTGGCTGTCTCACCCATTGGCTTCCTCACAGCTGCGGCAAAGATGAAATAATAACATTTGCCAGTTGGGGCCATAGGATGACTCCGTGGCTCTCTCTCTCTCAGATTAACAGGGAGTGCAGGGCTGGAATAACCTGCCATTTTTCAGGCCTAATTAAGGCCGTCTCGTGGCACTGGCTCTCTCCAGAGACGTCACTTGTTACGGATCATCGGTGCATCTGTCTCCTGCCATAATATTAATTGATATTATGATGGGGTTGAGGGGGCAGGGGCAGTGGGGATGAGGGGGTCTTATTGTACAACCACTTTAGCGTAACCATTACATACATGAGTGCTTTTGGCATCCAGCTGCCCCCAATCTACTACTATGTTTGGTGGTCACACTTCTCTGATCATAACTAAGTTTACCGCCACCTCAATCAGAAAAAGCATCATTAATCACAAACAAGCTAAAGTGAAAAAAATCTTCACAACTCCCGCCTCTCTCCCAATTATCAGTTATTATAGGTGTTGAATCAAGGTGGGAGATGAAAACAGATATGTCAAAGCGCAAGGGACACAGCAAACATTAGTGTGTGTCAGCATGCTGTGTGTTCTATAAAAAGACGGCACACAGAGCAAATTTAATCTCAGATCTCACCAGGAAATCACTTCAGCCTCAGCAGTTCAGGCTTGTCAGGATCACGCCGGCAAACATGTTCCAGACAAGAAGAATCTCAGCAAAGGAGTTAGATAATCAATACGGACTGAGAGACTGAATGATGACGTTCATTAGCTGGTGCATATTGAGTGTGAGAGCATGTGCGATGACCGCGGGGGACATGAGAGTGAGTGTTGTTGATCTGTGGGTGTGCAGAGTTGCGGGTGTCACAGATGTGGGTGATGTTTGGGGTGTTAGTGTCATAGGAAGCTGCAGCAGAGCAGCACAGAGAGGGGTGTGAAAACCACAGGCCTTCCACTTCCCTCATCAGCACAACCCCTGGTGACAGCTGTCACATTGCCATGGCAACAAGTGCCGCCTATTTGATGCAGTGCGTATTTATACTCTTAGTCAACTTTCCAATGTTAGTTTGATCTTATTGTGCGACTCGTCTGCTGATGGGGTCTCAGGTGGTTTAAACCAAATATTTGATCCATACAGTCATATCAGGTTTGATTTTTGTGTAAAAACACTTCTAAGACAGTGGGTAGCACTTTCTAATCAGACAGCTTTATAGAACGCTAATTAAACATTAATAAGATCAACGACTGGGTTGCCAGATTGTGAAGAATTCCTAATTATGAAATGAGAAACCCATGACCCTTTATTAATGACTGACTAACAGGACTCAGTTATGGAGGAAGTAGCGGGACAACAGTGGAGAAACCCTCCATTATAAGTGGAAATCCAAAAAGTGCTTCAGAATTTTACTTCAATGTTTTAAGTCAAATTTACTCAAGTATCAAAAGTAGAAAACTTGAAAGTCTATTAAGTTTTTAAAATATGATATAATAAAAATACAGACATACAAGTTTTTTTTTTCTCCTGACTCCTAACTGGATTAGTAAGGAAACAAGGAAAGGACATGTCACTTCCTTCTTTCTTTCTTTATTTCCTTAATTCCATCTGCAGATAGAAGGAAAAAGGAAAAGTTGAAGAAAATATATGGAAAGACAGGAGGAAGGAAGCAAGGAAAGGAAAAATTGGAGGAAACAGTGAAAGTAGAATAAAAGAAGATATGGAGATGTGAGGAAAGAATGAGATAGAATGACATGTTAAAAACAACATACCTCACATTACATGAATATCTGAGTCTGCAACATAATTTATCATATTGAAATATTGATCATTTGAGTAAAACAAATAAATGTTGCCCTCTGAAATATAGTGGAATATAAGTAAATGAAATAAAAAGTACATTACCATTGCACTTGAATATGTTGCTAATTGGTGAAGACCTGATGGTTCACCACAGAATGTGAAACTCATGACCCTTCCTTAAAATGCTTTATTAATAGGAGGTAAAGGTTCATAAACCAAATCTGCAGCCATAAATATTAGTATGTCATTAATGAACTTCGCTAATTAATGTAATCTGCAGTTGTAAATGTTAATATGTTGTTAATAAATGCATTTTGCTCCAGATGGCCTGGAGCTCTTTTCCAGAAGGTCAGACTGTCTATTGGAGGGTTTTTCTGATGAATTAAAGAGCTAAAAAGACGAAGAAGTGATGCTGGAATTTTTCATATCGAGCAAACACCACTTATCACGTGAAAGCAGCCTAACTCCTACAACTGAACAAGGCAGTGTTTACTTTGGTGAGTTATTCAAGTTTGTTGTTGGAAGAAGTTGGTATCACACACTCAAGTTTCTCAGTCTATCCGTACGACATTTACTGACTGTTGCGTTTTCATCTTTATGGAGGCCACATTTCAAACTGTCTCTCCATCAGTCTGAGTTCGACACAGACTCAGACTCCAAAGGGCACAGATGCTCCGTGTCACAGAATTGGTGAATTATGATGATTATAGCTCACGTGCATATGTTTGACAATTGAAAAAATTAAATCTTGATTGTTTGAACAGTGACAGCTTGTATTCGGCAGAGTATTTTTCATGGAATTAGTACTTAAAGGACCATTTTGCATGTTTGAGACTAATTTATTCAATTTTCATACATATTATGTTACTGAGAATCATTTACGAGGATGAAACTGTATTTCAGTTTTCCTGATATTTTGCAAAATCTCTTAATCTTTCAAAATCAAATATTCAAGTGCACGCCCACTTTAAAAATCCATGTTTCGCCTGCTAGTTTATATAACTAATAGCCTTATGAAGTCACAGTTGTTTAAATTTTTCAATAAACGCATCTTTTGGGACTATATTCCCCAGTGGAGACATACACTCACTCCACGCTTTTTATTGCATTTAAATGCTAAAATTATGTAACTTCAAAAAAAAAAAAAAAAAAAAAAAAAACCCTGAATATACGTCTTGTTCGTGATGATGGATTATCTATCCCAAGAACGTTCCAAGTATCAAAAAGTTGATTTTAATCAGAATGAAGTGAAACCAATGGAGGTCTGGAAGGCAGGAAAAGCATTTTAATTCACTGTTCCAGTAGCGTGCTTTGGGAAATGATTGTCAGTAATGTAACATGTATGAAAATTAAATATATTAGGCTCAAACATGCAAAATGGCCAGTATGGTCCTTTAAAGTGGACTAGTCAGTATGATGGAATGATAAAAAATAATCAACACAGTCATCCTGGCTTTCATATTAAGGCTACACTTACGCCACCAGGTACAAGTGATCCAGCTTTGATATTTTGCTAACATGTGACACTTATTGGATAGATGTTGGGAACACATACACAACAGAAAAGCATGAAGAATTGAACATTCTCAGGTCTGCTTTAGACCACGTTCATATATACAGTACTGCACATAAACAGTCACAGGTAAACATGCGCACCTCAAAGGGAAAATGCACGTCTGCTATCCCATTAAAGCTAATGTAAATACCAAGAGAGAGAGAGACTGTGCAAACTTTTCCTCTCTCTGTGTCTTTTGTTCTTCTTTGTCTTTCTCCCCCATGTCTTTTTCCCCCGGTTTCGATTGTAATAAAAATCAATTGAATTCGCGTTGAAATTTTGCAAGTTCTGAGCTATCCTGATCATATAGACCTGAGCGCAAAGAAGAGATACCTGCTGCAGGTGAAAAACCATGTCCTGCTTCTACATGCAGCAGCCCCATTACACATTTTGTAAACATGAGAAAATAGCTGCGATTAAATTAAAGAGGCACTGTGAGTTTTGGAGTGCAAAAGTACACTGGAGTACACTGCACTCACAGGCAAACTCACAGACAGAAAAAAAGGTGTGTGTGTGCATGTGGATCTATAAATATGCAGCAATGAAGGAATTTTCTTTGTAAAATTGTAGAAGATTGACAATACGTAGATGGTCTGAATGGAGGCACTTTGCCAAAAATAATGACAAATTCAGCTTGCATCAACCCCCCCATGCTGCAAAAAAAATTATGCACACCCCTGCAATATGTGGAAATAAACCATAAATCTGCCAGTGTGACCATCATCTAAACACACAAATCAGAATTTCTTTGCCTTATAAATTGCATGTCATAAAACACATTAATCTTTTACTTTGCACACAAGTATTGGATACAAAAGTATGACATAGGCCATTTGAAAAAAAGACCTGTAGTGTAAACTGAGCCTGCATCACACACAGCGAGCACAACACACAAATTAGCAGGTGAATTTGTGTGAATGCTTGCCTGTGCGGGCCTGTGTGTATTTATTCATTTATCTATGACTCTGTGTGGCCTGTAAATTTGCTCCCTGCTTATTTAAAGCCCAAAATAGAGACAACTTTCCTCCTTTTCCATCTTTTGATCTGACGCAAGCGCGTGCACGCTCGAAAAAAAAAAACAAAAAACCTTTAACTCCGTGATTCATAGGGCTCCTCAGTCTTGCTCGCGACAGGCACCAGTCTGCTGCTGCTGTAAATGTCTTTCAGTGAGAATTTATGTCTACATCCATGCCTCTCTCCTCCTGTCTCTTACTCAACCCATTAGAGAATTTCTCAGTGAAGGTTCTCCGGATCGCCGTGCATCAGAGCCACACTAATGAAAGGCATTATATATTACAAAGTGTTTGATTTAAGGATGATTTACAGTCCTTTCCCCAGCACTGAGGAATGGAAACCTTCCTGGAGATAAGCTCCAAATTCATCTGCAATATTCAAAAAATGTGTATAGGACTCATCCTTGGTGTAAGGCCAACAAAGAAACATGTCTATCAGATGTGAAATTTCAATCATAGAATGAAAGGCATATGAGTTATTATGATGAGAGAAGCAGCAGTAGCTTTCATGATGCGCAGCGCAGCATAAATACAGAGCGTGTTTAGGTGTTATCGTTGCTCTGTCACTGATCTGGCGCCGACAGAAACGTCACGTTTGTCTGCAAACACCAGATAGCCAAAATGTTCTTGAACCTAACCAGATAATCTTTGAATAGAATGGTTTCTTGCACTGCAGCACTGAAAAGTAAACAGAAAAGCTGATAAAAGAGGAACTATTTTACTTTTTTGTTAATACACAGTTAAATATTCACGAGTTTTCACCCTGTGTGCCGCTTTTAATAATTGGCAGGATGTCGTTTACCACCTACACCAGCTCGTAATACCTGACAGCTTGTAACCAGCAGAATTTAATTACATCTGACAACTGATAATCCACATTTCAGCACCGGTGGATCATTGGCTTTTATTTTTTTCTTCCTTATTTTTTTTTTCCTGTTGTTGTCTTGATGTTAGACACAGAGCTGTTTGGGGCTGGAATATGTGATAATTTGGTGTGAATTACTTTTAAGAATCTCTTGGATCCTGTCCATGAGTGAGTTGTCACAGGGTTGAGTTTCTAGATGGTCTACAAAGGCTTCACAAGGCTTGATCTAAATTTATAAGGACATTGCTGCAGTAACACCCACTTCGATGGCTGTCGCGGTGGCTATCATTTGCTGTCCATATGGCGTGTTTGTATGTGATTCGCTCCTCGTGTACACCATGTACCGAGAGAGTGTTTTCTTCAGCATTTCCCCTCTAAGTGCCTCTTTAAAGACTGTCCTGGAATGAAAGTGTAATCTTTCTCAAATCTTAGTACAAAGCAATAACTTGATTTTTAGATGCCACGTCTGTATAAATCTAAAATTACTGTACGCTTGTGGGCGTAAATAAATTGGTTTATTCTGTTAATTTGATTTCCTGTATTTTGTGATGTTATCAACACTGCTCCATAAACAACGGGAGGAAGATTCTGTTTAGTACTGCTTCAGAGAAAAATATAGTGGAACGAACAAATAGCTCTTACTCATTTAACTCACAGATATGAATACTTGTCTTGCATCGCCTCAGGCAAGCTATAAGTGCTTCTTATCATGAGTCATTTCCATACTTCTAATAATGAAGCAGGGTTGCCTGAATCCATAGATTATGTATTTATTTTAAATAACATCTGCATAGAAACATTCAGTGGGCTGACCTGACATTGTACTTGTTATTTTTTTTACAGCAGGTACATTAGATTAAGTAGTAGATATTAGGATAAGAAGAATGTGTCTATGTATTAATATAAGATTGGTCTTGGAACTGTGAGCGAGAATATAGTCCCTAACACTTCATCCCTAAGAGGTTGCCAAGCTCTTGCCAAATAAGCACTTACTTCAAGTGATAAGTGATGAGAAACCATAGCCAAACATTATAAAACAAATCTTTTCTATAAATCAGAATCACGCTGATTTTTTCTTTACACTCACACCATCGCTTGGCCCTTTAGGAGAGATTTATGAGCACACATAAATAAATCTACGACACAGTGAAAGTGATGCATTTACAAAGGTTTGACAGTGCTTTCAAATGGATCCACTAGGGAACAAAACCAGACAGTTATTTCTGTGTACACACACTCAACAATTTGCAAGCTAAATTACGACCCAAGTGAGATCAGATGAGCTTCGGCGAGGCCGTGCAAGGTAACAGTCCTCTGTGTTTCTGTGTGTTCTATTGTCATCAGGTGATCCAGACCATCAGTGCAGTGGATAAGGACGAACCTCTCAGCGGTCATCGCTTTTACTTTTCCCTGGCTGCACCTGCTGCTGGCAACCTCAACTTCACTCTGCGAGATAACAAAGGTAACTTTGAGTTTTCCACTACCAAATCTTACCATACATGTGACTGTCTGTGGTTGTGATATCAAGCTGGACGTCCTCTGATGTAGCTATCTCAAGTGTACTACAAACTAGAGGCGCAAAATTTTGGACTCCAGCCCAAACAGATTTGTGGAAAACCTACCTTAACCCAACATGCTTAAATTAATTTTCTCTAACTCGAAAAAGACCCAAGGACAATCAGATCTGACCTGCAATAGATCAGAGGTTCCACTCGGGTATAAGACGTATCAACACACAGATCTGAGAATCAAGGCAATATCAAGGGACCTGACTTGTCCTGATTAGACAGATAATTTGGACTGACCTCACTCAGATCCTGCATCAGGCATCAGTTCAGAAGAAATATGTTCACTGTGAAGACCTCTACTATGAACCCAATTCATAGTTTTCAGTCACGTGACTGATGCAGAGACTTGGAGGGCAAAACAGCCTTCCAGCAGGCAGCCAACACTGGACACTCCATAGAACTGCAGCACAGGCCTGTCAACTTTCCATCTGTTTCAAGCCATGAATATTTAGATCACCTCTCAAAAGAAGAAAAACAAAGAGATGTGAACAAACTGCAAGTTTTGGGCACTTGCGATCCATAACAGCACCCGCCGCAGTATTTCAATCACTAAAAACAGCGAAGTCCCTGCCAGAGCTCCAATTTGGCAATCTTTACATATATCTTGTGGAGAATCCCTTACACGGCTGCCAGGATGAAAGCGTACAGAAGTACAAACAGTTATGGATAGGTTGATAATGCTGCCATTTGGGAAGTGAAGGACAAGAAATTCTACATTGTCAAAGCGAAGGTGAGTGCTAATTAGCTAACCTTAGCTAGCTACCTAACGTTGATCCCAGGTTAATTTTAGGGTGACTGTAGTCAACGTTGTAGGGCAGTAGTGACAAGGCAGTAATATTTTGGTTACGTTAACATGATATCTTATGACATGGCATCTTCACTGCAAAGATGTGCGTACTTGCACCTCAACTGGAACTTTTAAAAGTAAACTAAACTCATGGCTGAAATCTGAGCAGATCTGTAATCATGAAAGAAGTTGACTGAGTGATGTGTATTATGGAAATTTTGTTTTTGGTATTTTTAATGTTTTTATGTATATTAGATTCTTATTGATGTGACTTTTTCTTTTTTTCTTTTCTTTTCTTCTATTGATGTAATAAATTGAATTTTTTTATGCTTGTTGGGACAGCGGGTGCATATTAGCCTTGTGGCTAATCCCGGCACATTTATGCTGGCACTTCTTGCTGCCGGCGTCGTATTAATGTGCATGTCCCGTTTTAAATAAATAAATATAAATATTTTGATGGTTGCCATTTTTGCCCTTCTCATGGATTAGACGTGCCTCCATGTCTAATAGCACAATCCACAATCTCCTCCTCTCTGGGTTTTCTTTCTCGGATGGGATTCTGTAGAAGTACAAGCCAGGCTTGTCTCCTCGTCGGTTAGTGCATCCGATTGAACAGCAGCTATCCGGCAGTTTGGCTAAACAAACATCAAACCTGGTAAAACTAATTGGCAAACAGTGGAAAAGTGCCTCGTTTTGCCCTCCAGGTGGGCGATCCCATACGGCTGTGATGTCACATGAAAACTATGAATACGTCATGTGTTGATATGAACTTTAGTGATGCCTATTGGTCAATCAGAGTGACTTTGCAGGCAATGTCACATACAACATTTCAAAAGCTTTTACAGGCCAACAATGTGACTGTTTTAGACTTAGCCCAACGTCTCTGAGAAAACAAGAAAAAAAACTTGAGGTAGTAAATACAAGATCCTAAAAAGTCTATGGGATGTGAAGAGAAAGCACCATGACAGAATCCCAGAATGAAATGTCTAAAAGAAAGAGGAGAGTGGCAGGTTCTGGGTTGAAGGGATAGCATGAATCTCCAAAACGTTATGAAGCTGAACTTCTGAAGGTGAAAAGAACTGGGCGGTAGCATCACGTGATAGCAAGCGTTAGAATGTGTCTACAACCCCTTCCAGACTGACGGTGGAGTCAACAGTGACAAGGACTGCTGGAAGTACAAGAATCAGGCATTCCAAAAGAAAAAAAACTGACAAAAAAGGATTGCTGTCATTCATTCACTTCCTCACTGATCCGTTCATTTACCATTCATTAGAAGCACTGTTTACAATCGCATTCACACACCTACACCTGTTAGTCCGTTATCTAGTTAAGCGACTATCACACTGAATGTTTACAGCTTTGTCACAGCTCCAAGTATCAGCTCGACACTGTCCATGCTGCTGCTGCATCAAAGTGTGTGTTTCAAGTCCCTTTGAAACTCATTTTGGAAACTCATAGCCTTTAAAATTTCTAAAACGCGTCGGTCAGATTTGATATTGTTTATTTGTGGATTACTGTGTTCTGATTTGGCACTTTGGCCATTGCTCACTCCAGCTCTCTAAATCTGGTATCTGGACACAATTTAAGCAACAATCAGACTCAGAAAAAGGAAGAACTGAGTCTCAGAGTGTGCTTTGCATCCTGGCAAGCCCAACTCTGCTAAATGACACTGTAACTGTGTGATGACAATGTCATTTCTAGCCTATTTTAGAGCTGTATGTCACAATTAAATGCAAAATCAAACTTTGGCTTGCTGTGCAATTGGAGCAGATTTAAGCTAACTCAATCGGTGCCACAATCCAACACACTGCAGCCTCCTTCTGCTTTGTGCGGCATCAAGATCACATAACAACTTTAACCTTAACAAACAAGCTGAAACTGCCTTTGTACCATAATAATTGTCTCACTTCCTACACACAAGACAGCAGGTGGATGAAGAAAATTGATTTCCCCTATAGGAAAACTATTTTTCGCTTTAAGAATACGAGAATTGCTTCCCTTGTTGATTACGCACAAATCCCTGCTGCTTTAGAAACATGTTCAGCGCTGGCCCACTCTTTAATTTAAAGGACCTAACCAGTGGTTTTGCATGTTTCAGTTTCATTTTGTTTCATTTCATTTCATTCATTTCAATTGTCAGCAGGTTGCTGACATATTGTTGATATTATTGATATGCATCTTGCTCCTATGATGCTCTCAGAGAAAATATCACCTTAAAAAATAAAGTTATCCGTAAGAAAAGACCTGCAATTCAATTGTGCCTGCTCAGTTTGAAGATGCAATTCAGTCCACTTTTACGCTTATCAAAAACAGCTTTTTTTAACAGCTGTAATAGTGCACCGTTCTCTTCTGGCTGACTCTCTCTTTGTCTCATATGCTCACATTTCATACAGGATTTTAGTATCAAACTGAAGTTGTTATTAGCCAACAGGTGGTGGAGACCAGGAAGCGATGTGGCAGCATGCAATAATATTAATTGTGTTAATGACACCATCTGTTGACATTTCTTGCTTTATTTTAAACTGCACAATTGCAATCATTACAAGATAGAACTTAATCCTCCCGATACTCATATATATGATGTTCATTGGTCATTTGAAGCTAATAAACTTGAAAATGAAAGAATTTTTTTCCTGATCATTCATGTATTTCTCCAGACAACACAGCGTCCATACTGACAAAGCGAGGCGGCTTTCGGAGGCGGGAGCAGCCCATGTATCGTCTGCCTGTGTTGATCGTGGACAACGGAAGCCCTGCCCTCAGCAGCACAAACACACTCTCAGTGCGAGTGTGTGACTGTGACTCTGATGGCGTGGCCTTGTCTTGTGGAGCCGTGGCCTACACAGCGACCGGACTGAGCACTGGAGCTCTGATGGCTATTCTGGGCTGCATCCTTACACTTCTGGGTAAGATCTGTCAGAAGTATAAGTGCTGATAACAACTCCTGATGCTTTTCTAGCTGGGGAGGCTATTATGAAGCTGAGTCACATGGTGAAGTAATGATGGGTAAAATGTGCACATGGATTAGTTAACCAAGTACACAATTAACATTCTTCTAGCAACAATTAGGATTCTGCCTTCACAATAAAATTGGGGGTATAGAAATATTGAAAATAATAATAAAAAAAATATTATTATATATTTAAGACTTAACTGGACAAAGAACTAACAGGATCTTATGGAACCAAGTTTTTGACTTTATTCATTCAACTCTTGAAGAAGTCACGTGAACACAGGACAGGAAAAGAAGAGGAAGGCCAACATGCACAATATCTAAAGAGGATAAGCACATCCGAGTCTGTAGTTTGAGAAACAGATGGCTTACAGGTCCTCAGTTAGCTGCTTCCTTAAATAGTACACGTCACATACCAGTGCCATCTGCCACAGTGAAAAGACAACTCCAGGATGTATCAATTTATAGCAAAACAGTGATTCCAAACTTTTGAATGCAAGTGTAACTAAGCAACACAGGCTATTAGGACATCATTTAGTTAGTAGATAATGTGTTATTACCTTTTTGAAATTATTTAAGGTACTGTATATGTGGAAGTATCTTTCTAAAATCGCTTATCTACATTATTATTATGTGTCATTTAAATCTGTGACAGCCTGAAAGTGTAATAATGTGGGTTTTCATTGAGAGAAAGCACTGCCTGCAGGCAGTCTGAGACACTGATGAGAATTCAGATTTAGATCATTTTCCCTCCATAGGAATATGACATAGATGGATTCCTACTTTTAGTGTATTTATCCACTTGATCAACTGTATTATTTTATGGAGGTCACAGGAAGCAGCAGAAAGGAAGACTGGATTTCAAGGATAGTGACTAATCTGCTTTATTTTCTAGTATTACCCCATCCTGTTAGTAGATATACTTGTAAATGAAAATTTATTAGCATAAGTGTGATGCAGCAGTGAACAGCAGTCTGCATTACTGCTCATAAAACCCACAGACAAGCATTACCCATCAGGCCAGAGTCACAGTTTCATGCTCAGATGATCTTCATTGAAAGCTGAGAAGGATCTAAATGCTATGTACAGTAACCTAAGTGAGTTTCTTCATGGGGTCAAACTTTGCTTTTAATTCCACTCCCCCTCGCTTTTATTGCAACACAGACTACTTTTTTTGTGATGAGTGAAAATTTCAGAGGAGCAACAGGGAGAACATGGTCGTGCAGCCCTGAACCTGGCATTGCAAATGAAAGCTGGCTCTCGTCTGCATGACATGGCCTCAGGCCACAGGCTTAGAACTAATGGCCTCCAGTTTAATATACCTCCAAGTCCGCCTTGTGTCTGTGTGTGTGTGCTGGCATAACTGTGTGTGTCCTTAGCTGTCCCCATCAGTCTGTTTTGCTCAATTGGACCAGGCTCTTTTCTTCCTTCCTGTTCTGTCTCCTTTTGTTCTGTCTCTCTGGGCAGATTCCTCCTCCCCCNCCCTACCCCCACCCACCCACATTAACAGCTACTGCACAACCGTCCTGTCCAATCCTTTATTCTCATCTTCCTTGATGGTCTTCCATCAAGACCTCTTTCAATCTGGAGGTAGCAATTGAAGCTGTGATTGCATGTGATTGTATTGTTTTGGATGAGAAAAGAGCCAGAATAAGACCTGAGACGTGTCTCACCGCTTCATCCTCAGGTGCTGTCAGTCTCTGGAGCTCTCTAGATTTGAACCTCCTCTCTCTCTCTCTCTCTCTCTCTCTCTCTCTTTCTTTTCTTCCTTCCTCCCGCAACCTCCACCCTCTCTCAGAGGAATGGACATCTCCAACACAGCTGACTCCAGTTATCTGTTGTCATCATTCAGTCTAATACTTGTAATAATAGGCATTGTGCAGAGAGAGCTGCAGACTAAAACTATAAAGAAAAATGATATTTTTAGATATAATTACTGAACATTTTCTCTATTCCTGCTCAAAAATGTTTTTGCAAATGTCATTTCAAATATTTTTAATGACACTTTTGGTCACTTTTGGCTGATACATCTAAACTACTGAGACAAATCATTATCTTGTTAAGATCCAGTGCCGTTTCCCCCAGTACAGGTCAGGTATGGCACAATCCTCCAGAGGGCCAATTAGGAATTTTGAGCACACAAAAGCTCCAGACAGTTATTTCTGGATTGCTTATCAGATATCTTCCATATGGCATATCTGTTTGTCAGTTCATCCCTTCCTTATTTTCTGTTTGTCTCCTGTTTTGGACCTGTCTCTCTCTCTCTCTCTCTCTCTCTCTGTGTGTGTATGAGTCTTCTTTAATGAAAACTGGTTAATTTGTTTAAAATAGTATAAATGTTTCCTTTATTATACAACACTGGAACAACAAGAAATAAATGAGAAGAAAAAAATCCACCTTTTTTCAGTCAAGTCAGTTAATAGAAAACTGTTTTCATAATGACAGTCTGGCAAAAGCTAAAATAGCTCTTAAAGGGAAGTACGGGGGGAGACACCCACTAGCATGCAGAAGGACACAGAATACAATAAAAGTTGTAATAAAAAATTTAAATAACAATAATAACAGTAAGCACAATAAATAACACGAGGACACAATTAATAAACAGATAAAATCGCCACAGACACCATGAAAGCAACTGAAACATTCAGCAAACATGCAGCTGCATTGATAAGAGAATGTTGCTATCTTGGGGAGGTCTTTGATACTTTATATGCAGTTTATCAAGTCGTGATGCAGAAAGTGTCTGTCGCACACTATATTCCTTTTTTTTTTTTTTTTTTTTTNTTTTTTTTTTTTTTTTTTTGTCTGTGCTCTGATTAAGGCAAAAATGCACATAAGCTACATCAATAACACACGTAAGATACATAGAATTAATGTGATTGCATGCAACATCCAGTATGGCAGTCCAGGTAGTACACTTTTTCTTCACTTTTTGATTGATGGATGCTTCATATTATTTTGTCCAAGTATGATGGCACTACAGATCTAACCACTCAACTTCCTACCTTGAAATGGTGCTTCAACAGGAAATTTCCTCAGGTTTTAGTGCCACAGTTGCTGATTTATGTCTCTGTTATAAATTGCACTGGAGAACAGACATTAGAAGTGCGTAGGTGACAAAATGAGTGAATAATTAATCCGAGATTCACCAGAATTACACCGAACATGAACAAATTGCTTTAATGAGAAAGTGGGTTACATCAATACATGCTGGTGAGAAAGGGTCTGTAGAAAACTCACCTTGTTCACCATCGATTGTGCCGGATAGATCACTGAAACAATTCAGTTACAGCAAGAGCCAAAGAAACACAAAAGCAATTTCCTTTCATGCTGTGTTTAATTTATTATACATAAATTATGTTATTAACAGAGGGACTTTCATCCAGCGAGAAATCATCAGACCCTGACTTAATATGTGTATGCCTGGTCATCCACCTGCACACCCTAACAGGATTTGGTTGGATATTGGCTCAGATCCAGTCTTTGACATATCCTGCCTGTCTTTTAGGCATTAAAACCCCAAAGAGGTTTGCTGGAAAGCACAGAGAATATTCTATTTCAGTGTGCCACTTTGTAATTCACTTTGGAGAAGACCAACTGAATCGAATAGAATCCAAAATGACTCCAGTTTCTAAAATCAGAGGAAAAGATCTTCTGCAGAGACTTTTGGCAATCGGTTTGAAAGCAGAAAAATGTCACTCAAATTATTAGTGGCTATTAGACTAGAGGGACCATTCCTTTATTTCATTCCTGTATCTTAGTAGTGTTATTAGTATAGCTAGTGTTGCTTTTGTAAGGTACCACCAGCCACCAAATAGCCTTCAGAGGGCTGCCCATTCATCAGCATCCTCCAGCCTTTCCATGCGACGCTTTCCTCCCTTCCATCTCTTCCATTTGCTCCCTTATTAGGGGTGTGAAGTGGTGTTTGAATTCGGTTCCCTGGCCTTTCTCTCTCTCGCCTGCATGAGCTAGACGCCACAAAGGAAAAGAAATATGGGCCCACGGAACAATATTTCACTGGCACCAGCATGACATTGATGGATAGAGGATCATTAGACATTTGCCAGTTTGCTTGGGTGTAGAGTTATTTTCAGCAATAATGTATGGGAGCAGGAGCAGAGGCTGGAGGAGGGGTTCTGGTTAGATCTCAGAAGGCCACAGATTCCAGTTTGGTGGAGTTTTCTACAAGTCTTGAAGAAAAATGTAGGCGGTAGAAGCCACAGAGGAACACAGGATATTAAATTCTACATTTACGTCTGTAAATGTGATACAATTTACAAAATACTATCATCAGATTCAGAGTGTATTCATAGGGTATGTGCTACGTTGTCACCTCAAAGCCATATGCAGTACATCTTCAATCCTTGTGATCTTTTTTTTTGAAGTAATTGCAGCATACAGCACGATCAATGTCTAAAAAGTTGACATTTTTCATGTTCTAGAAATAGCAAAGTACCAGTACTTCAAAAATGTGTTTATGTACAGTACTTGTGTAAAGGTACCTGAATACTTTCCTCATCTGTCGGCCGATATTGATTCAAACATCTCTTTCCTGCTCTGCAGTGATGGTTCTGCTGATTGTGGCGATGCGTCGGAGAAAGAAGGAGCCTCTGATCCTGGACGAAGAGAGAGACGTCAGGGAGAACATTGTCCGTTACGATGATGAGGGTGGGGGAGAGGAAGACACCGAGGCCTTCGATATGGTTGCCCTACGCAACCTCAATGTGATTAGAGACCCCAACGTTCGGCGAGACGTCACACCAGATACGCCTACGTTCTTTCATTACCCATCAGCGACTCGCCCATCTTATAAATCCCTGCCAGACAACGTGGTTTTCCGAGAGTTTATCTGGGATCGACTTAAGGATGCTGATGTGGACCCGTCGGCTCCCCCTTATGACTCTCTGCAGACGTACGCTTTTGAAGGCAGCGGCTCAGTAGCAGAGTCACTAAGCTCGCTGGAGTCACTAAGTACAGACTCGGATCAAAACTATGACTATCTCAGCAACTGGGGACCACGTTTCAAAAAGCTGGCCGACCTTTACGGCAACAGCGACGGCAATGGCGTCTTCTCATAGCCTCTAAACATCTCTTTTCATTTCTTGGACTTAAAAACATGAAAAAAATAATAACGGTAATTTATTGTCAACTGAGAAAATGAGTTTGTCTGCCTTAGCGTGTTGGAGGAAAAGATTTGAGAGCGAAGAAACACTTTGACTTCAAAGGTTTTGGTTTGTTTACCTCCTTGTATGGATTTTCAGAAGTGTGCCATGGTGAGTTTTGACAGACTTCAGAAGTTGCTCGACTGAGGAAGAAACCTTGTGCGCAAAAGACATTAAAGGTTTCAGATTTGGGCCCACGTCCAGCCATTGACTGGATACACGTTGGAGTATACTTCTTGGGAGGCACCTGTCCTTTCATTCCAGCGATGGGCACCAGCCCAGACTTTGGCTTTGATCCATTCCTTTGCTATTTTTGTGCTTAAAAAAAACACAGAAGTTTCTCAGTTTCCCTGGTGGCTAATCAGTGGTGACACCATGGACCTTTTTTTTTTTTTTTTTTTNTTTTTTTTTTTTTTTTTGGTGGAGGTCAGGGTGATGCGAAGGTTGGGTGAGGGTGTTTTTCACACATCTAAATAAATAGCCATTATTATTCATGGATCTCAACATGATAAAAGACGTGTAACTGCACATACAGTACAACCAAGTACATGTTTGATGTGCTGAGGAAGTGATGTGAAGACAAGTCGTGCAAAAAATAAAAAGAATGACGCTCCGCTGGGTGGTTCTTCTCTCCTCCTAACAATACATTTTGCAGATGTTGCAGCGTAGTGTTTGTCCGAGTCTGTTTTCCTTCAGCCTTTCTATTGCCAAGTTCAATGTATGATTTCTGAGCTGTAAAATGTTGGAATTCAGTTGTTCTTTTGTACGAGAAGACCTGGAAAGCTTGTGAAGGATCGGTGCTTGTTGTGCTTGAAGATTTGCGCCACCTAAACGCTAGAAAAATCATTTATTCCTGAAGTGACAGTTCTTACTTGGGTGAACTTATGTGAGTAAATGAATTTTGTTGATGTAGTTTGCAGATTTCAGCATATATTGTCATTCAAAGATGTCCAAATGAAATCAGTAATGTCCACTTTTTGCTTATCGATGGTAAAAGGATGTTCTGTATGATAATCATGTTGTGCAGATTTCTTTTTTAGCTTAATTATGTTAAAATTGGGTGTCAACATGTACAACAGATATGTATGATTATTTATTTTCAAGAAACAAAACTGTGCAACTGATGTTTTTATCCTTTTTGCTGAAAATAAAATGGACATTCAGTTCCTATAATACTGAAGGGATTTATTCTTTCAGTCCATTTCAACAGGGGTTCATAATAAATTTTTTAAAATGTGCTAATACACACACAGTGGAGGAAACACTTAATCTTGTACCAAATTATGGAAAAATAAAGTAATTGTAGTAAAAATCAATCTAGTATCAAACAATAAAGGTACCTTTAAGTAACCTGCAACCTGAAAGTAGCATTTAAACCTTTTTAGGTGCCTTTTTACCTTTTTAATTCCTTCATCTTGAATTTTCAAAAGAAGGTGAAAATTGGAAGGAAAAAAATCCTTAGTAGAAGAAAAAAATCATCAATAATAGACAATTTGGATTATGAAAATAGCATTTGCAGGACAAATACTCTACATGTGTTGATATTTCGCTGTGTGGGGAAATAAAATCTTGGTGAGAATCCACCAAGATTTTATTTAAAATTCTTCCTTTAAAAAAATCCTTGAATTCTTAAAAGTGAAAACAATAAGCTCTAATGCCTTAGGGAAAGACCACTTTTGGGACCAGAGAAGGACAACATTAAGAACCAAACATAACATGGGGCCTTTAGAGAACATTTAATTCTGTATCTGTCCAGTTTAAAATGAATTTAAGACAGTTACTGCTGATTTATGATCAACAGGTTGCTGATGTTGCACTAAATATAAGATTAAGATCTAAAGGTATTAGCAGGTGAACCAGCATATAAAAGAAAATATCATTTTAATTCTCAAAACTAAAGACAAATTTTGACTGGCAGCAGGAAAGCCACAGGTGTAGCTCATAATATTAACAATGAACCAGCATTAATTTGATTAGTTACAGCTGCTTGACGAGTCACAATGAACTCCTGAATCTTTGGCTTTATTCTTGACTTAACAAAAATGATACTAACTGAATTAAAAATGAATTGTTTGGCTTTTGTTCTTTATGACTAATACTGAATTTAAAGTAAATTCCAGCTAGACAAGAACACTGGTTTTACATGTAAAAATACTGGTGGTAAACCAGCTCTTATGGCTGTTTTTTTTTGTTTTTTTTTTAATTAATTTTATAAAATTTGTAATTCTAGATAATGCAAAAAAAAAAAAAAAAAAAAAAAAAAAAAAAACATGGAGGAAAAGTTCTAATAAATTTTTAACATGTATAGAAAAAAATCTAAAAGTACATCTCAGCGTTCTCAAACTCAGAACTCAGTTCTCAGTTCCAGAAATTTTTGAAAGACTTGAGGAAGAAGGGAGAGAAAAAATAAGGACCTAAGAAAGGAAGAACAAAATGGAAGGAAGCAAGATAAATAGAGGAAGAAAATTAGGATAAATGGAATGAAAACCAAGAATAACTGATCTTTTTTTTAAAATCTTATTTCATCTTGTATATAAAAAACTGTACATCTGTGACCACCATGAGATAAATTTAGTAGAGCAAAAAACTACAATATTTCCCTCAAATGGAGAAGAAAAAAATAGAAAGACCAAGAACACGCCATGTCATTATTTTTGAATCTCCATAATTACTGTCATCCACTGTGTAAATGTGAATGATAAAATGATCCACACGATAAAGAATTGGCTTGATAAGTGGACGAGCAGAGACTCTTGCTGCTGCATCTCGACAGCTCTCAGAGCTTCAGGAAAACAATTGACAGAACTAGAATCCACCATGATGCAACTGTCTGCAACGAGCTCGTTATGCATCTTCACTCACGCTGGTAAACATGTTGCCTGCTTACAGGTACTGACACAGTTTTCCGAAGCTTTGAACACAGCAAAAGTAAAACATTTGAGAAATTTAACTGAGTCAGGAGGAACCGAGAGCTCATTATGATGCAGCTCATGAAAACCTGCAGGAACAGAAGTGAACAGTGTTCTCCTTCACGGTTTTACAGGTTATCATACATGATCACCTCCCGCTTCGACTGTTCAGAAACATACAGATCAATTTTAGCAAACAGAAACTGAACTATATACCACATAGAAGGATTCACCTAGAAATCAATAAAGCTTAATAACT
This sequence comes from Lucifuga dentata, assembly GCA_014773175.1. NCBI lineage: Eukaryota > Metazoa > Chordata > Actinopteri > Ophidiiformes > Bythitidae > Lucifuga > Lucifuga dentata. The sequence goes on from VXCM01000296.1 coordinate 217,405, forward strand.
TCTCATATAATAGTCACAATAGTACAATGGAAGTAAATGTCATTTTTCAGAACATATTATTGGAGCGGTAAATTTTATTATTTTTCCTACCTTCAAACTGCTATCGGTTTCAGTTAATTCCAGAAGACTATACAAATCAACCTGAAGAGACTTGAAACATGCTTGAGTTTATTATTTTTGTCGAGGTTACTAAATTTAACTGATCCAACGTGGAGCTACACGAAAGAAAATGTATGTCTCCACCAGGGAATACAGTCCCAGGGGAAAACTGCTTTTACCAGAGAGATTAAAACAAATTAATTAAAACAAGCGAACATGTGTGTCAACAGGCAAAACTTAGAATAATAAATGAAGCAGATTTGCATGGAAGAATGTTCAAAATTCATCCTCACTGTTGTACAAGTCTGATGGGCAGCTACAGGAAGCGTTTAGTGGAGGTTTTGCTGCTAAAGGAATTTTGACCAGATATTACAGGTCCGCCCCTCGTGCAGCATGTGTAGTTACAAAATCTAGGAGGTGCACGACCAAGGCGCCGCAACAACACAGAGGCCCCTTGCATCATGGCGTGGATGGGCAATTATGTCATATGTGGCACATGGCCCCCACATTTGCAACAACGGCGAGTATAAACCAAGCTTAATACGGCAGAACGGGAGGTAAAGGGTAGTATTGCCCCTTTTATATGTTATTATAAATTACTATTTGAAACATGTTTAATTTATGTTTTATTTTGGCTGTTTTATCAGACATTTAGTAAACTGACCCCTTTTTCTTCCTATGGTGTGTCACACAAACTCAAAACATATTTAAAATGGCGAAAATGTAGAAAAATGTCTCTAAATGCTATTAACATGATGGTGGATCATCAGGAAGCCAGCCGGTCTCAGAGCGCTAGGAACGAGATTTAAAAATGGTGCCGTGACATGCATGGATCATATGACCAGCCATTTTTCTACGCTCAGTAAAAACAAACTTCCCTAGGGCCCCAGAAAGGCTAGGGCTGGCCATGACTAAGACCGGCATTATGGAGATTTTCCTTATAGATTTTGTGTAGATTTCATTAGATATCTAATGCATAAAGAAGACAGACAAGACTTTGATGAATCCAGGCCTGATGGCTTCTGTACGACATGTTGATTTTGATTGACCAGCTGTCTATCAAAATCAGCAGGAAGTGTCTTAAATGCCTGCTGCCGGGGGTACTTAAGAGCAATCAGGGATCCTCTGCTATCAGGGGCTCAATCTGGACCTCGGCTGATTACTCGTGTTGGCTCCGGCACCGAGGCGAAAGAGGCCCTGGGCAAGTGCGGACACTTCACTCAATTCCTATCATAACCATGTATCATCAATAAAATGCCCTGACAAAGAGGTGCCCATTTTCAGAGACTCACAGTGAGATGAGGAACACAGATTGTCTGCTGGAACATCGCTAATGGAGTTTGACCTCTTGGCTGCCAGTTAAAAAATCATTTTCAGCTGTCATCTTTTGGCTCCATGTGAGCACAGGTGTCCCAAATCATTTATCATGCAATTACTCTCTTCCATTCACAGGGTTCTGTGAATAACGGCAATATTAGTACCTCGATGAAATCATAATCAAGATGTTTAAGTCGTTTTAAGCTCCATAAGGAAGACAAGATGATAACTGGACCTAATAACTGAAAGCTGCACAATAAAAAAAAAAAATCCTATACTAGACAGGATGACAATGAAAATCTGGATATTTCTGCCAANAATAAAAAAAAAAAATCCTATACTAGACAGGATGACAATGAAAATCTGGATATTTCTGCCAAGCAAACAGCAAACATTTGCAGAGCAATGATCACAGCTCAATTAATCATAAATTAAAAATTTTTGAGAATTCTAGATTTTATAGAATTGTCTTGTTATTATTGTATCTATCTGCTTTATTCTATTTTCATTCACAGTCCTGACACTCATTTTCAAGAGAAAGAAATTGATCTGTATGGTTCATGATCCCACTTGCTGGAAGAAAATCAGACGTTCAGGTCTCAATATGAGACACAGACCCAGATTCATAAACGGTAACCCATGATTTATCGCATTGCTATGCGCAAATATCACGGTGCAACCACTTTCCCTCATTCATAAATGCCTGTTACCGACATATTTTAGTGTTTGCCTTGTAAGAGGCCTTGTATTATGATATTTCCTTATTTACATGTCATGATAGCTACTCATAAAATGTGATAACTATTCATAAAACAAACCTAAAAAATTAACACGTTTCATTTTGGTGGTAAATTTCAGCGGTATGAAATCTGGCGACTTTTAAAGCTGTATTTGCCTTGTGTTAGTGATCAATAACTTTGATAAACTCCCTCAGCTAATCAGTCAGTTTTTAAAGGGTGAGTTTTGATCTGATCTGTGGTTCTGTTCATTCATAACCTCACCTGCTGCGCTGCACATCTGAGTTCCTCACACCACCACCACCCCACTGCGGGCAGCATGATCACACACTACAGAGGCTAATATACACATTTACACATTATTTTAGCATCACTCTTTTAAAACGAGGATCTCTAAAGCACAATGTATGTTTCCTTTGCCTATGTGACACTTTAAAACCAGATGAATCAAGATAAATAGTGGCTGGTAAATGTGCAGCAGCTCATTAAGACCCTGATCTAGATTTTTACAGTGTTTCTATTATTTTTAGTGTGTTTCTATCAACACACACCAGTTTTTGTTTCCAGCACAAATTAAAGTCACATGAAAAATTCAAATCCAAAGGTGAAAAGTAGATTTTTTTTTTTTTTTTTTTTTAAGTATTGGTGAGTATTTATTTATTTTTTTCTTTTTCCAAACATTCCAGAGGGAGATCCTCATTCTGCAGGACCACAATGCAAAAGCCTTAAGATCTTGTTTTAAGAATGTTCAATCTCATTTTTAGAGAAACAAAATAATATTTTTGATGATATATAAAACCTAAACTTTAAGAGTTGTTTTTTTTTTTTTTTTTAANTTTTTTTTTTTTTTTTTAAGTTAGGGTTGATGAAAAATAAATCTGAAAAGTGCATTGGGTTGTTTGGTGCAAACAAACTTTGCTTTGAATATCAATGAATATTTTAGGAACCAAACCAATTAATTATAGGTATTAAATATGAATAAGTAATTTAGGCTGTTACTGAGTCCTGAAAATCATAGCTTCTTTCTTATATCTGAACTTAAATTTCAGCAGTTCAGCATGTTTAAAGTGGAAAGCCTCAAACTTCTCAATCACCCAAAAACACATTAAACATCAACAATACACTTAAATTAATATTTCATCATATATTTTATCATGTATTTGTAGTTTCATACATTCATCTGTATCACAAACTTTAAGAAATTTCAAATATTTTTGAAAATAAAATAAACGTAATTTTTTCTTTTTTAAATTTTTTTTATTTTGGAACCTCTATGAATTTGTGTGTAATGAATAAATGTAGGAGGATCTCTGTGGTGACCTAATTAGAAATAAGGAACAGGTGTGTCAGTGGAATCTCACCTGCTGATCATGAATGAGAACCACGTGTTGCTCAGGTGATCTCTGTTTATTTATTGAAGCGTGAGAGTTGCTCTTGATGCCACGTTCATACAAATGTGACGCTTTGTTTTAGTGATAAACAACACTGCAAAAAACTTACTGTTTTGTCATTTTGTTTTATTGACTCCTGAAAGTTCTATTTGCTGAAAACAAGTGAAACAATCTATCAGTGCTGTGAGATTATCTCAAGATAAATCAGCTTTCTAAAGGAGTTTTCTCAAATTCTCAGTCTCTCAGGTTCTAGAAAATTCTTCCAAACAAATGAAACATCAGCAGAAATGATGAGAGTAAAGTTACAAGTAAAGTTACACTAACTCTGAAAATAGACTGAATTAAAAGACAAATAACAGGCTTAAATCAAATAATTGATTACTATTTTTAGTATTTTTGACTGCTGCTACTTACCACATTGAACCTATTTCCCTGTATGTATATAAGAGTGTTATATTTCTATTTATATACTTTTTTTTCATCCTTCCTGATTCCATCACATCTGTGCAATAACAATATACCACTTGTCATTTTACCCCTACATACATCTCTTTTACAAATGTATATAGTATTATATATTTTTCTTCATGTATTTTTCTTTTTGCCATTTGTACAGTACAGTGTTATATTTTATTTGTTTTAATACTTATCTCGTATTGTCATTTTTCTATTATTGTTTTTCTTATTCTTTACTTATTCTCAACCTTTTTTTTTTTTTTAAATCTTCTGTAGAAGTGCTCTTATTATTTTTGTTCCTTTTTATTGCTGAGCTGACCTGTTTCTCTCGTGAAACACATTTCATTGTACTGTTGACCCTGTGTTAACATACATATGACAAATAAATCTTAATCTAATCTAAATCTAATCAGTGTTTTGTTTTGGTTAGATTTTTATGCTATATATAGTTTCTTGAAATGTTAAGACTTTTTGTTTTTACTTGATATAATTTTTTCCTAGATTACAGCATAATTTGCTCAGTTCAAGTAGGCATTTTTTTTGCAGTGTATATACTGCACTCCTCTTGTTCAACAGCTCAGAAATGAGATGAAATATAAGCTCGACTCTAAAACAACTGGGGACTAAGCCCTCACATATTTATGCATGTGGCTGAATATTTATTTCAGCCATTACCCAACATGAAACAAAACTCCAAAGCAAGTCTGTCTCTATTTTCTTCCTTCTCCCAGAGAAAATATAGAAGTCATCTGCTGGCCATCCATCCTGAGCTGCTTGTTGGTGGCAGAGAAAGGGGACCCTGCTCCAGCATCAGCTGGACGACTCCTCACTTCTCCTTTGAAAGAGAAAAGGAGAGAAAGGGAGATCAAAGGGCCGTGCAGCACCATGTTTTATTCTCTGTTTCTCAGCAGCGCTCACAGTTCTCCTGCCTTCAGCAAGAGAAATGTCAGACCTGAGGTTTGTGTACTCTAGTTCCACCCAAATTAGATGGTCCCAGACCTGGGCAGTATAAATAATTCTCTTGAGAGGTGTGTGTATGTGTGGTGCACGTGTGTGCAACAGCTTGCTCCTTGCCTGTGAGGTAAATGTAAAAGTAGGTCAAACAGGCAGGATGGAGGTAAGAGGGAATAAAAGAATAATAACTTGGGATAATAACTTCAGAAGAATTGATAAGTGATTTGTTAGTGATCCATAAATATTCCTGTGAAAAAAGAGGCCAGTGAAAATGGAGAAAATGTGAAATTTGATCATCAATGTCAGCGAGTGTTTCAGCTTTCACTCTGCTTATTATGAAAAGGTCAAACATGCAATGTGCTGTACAAATTCACAAGGTTTTATAGAAATTTACTTTTGTGCTCTTTTCAATGATACAGTCACCACGATACTGTTTCCAGATTATTTTCCAAGGGGCATTAAACGGGACATATTATATAGATTTCCATTCTATTTTCATTTAGGAATGTACTGAAAAATGTTTGCAATGCTTTAATATGCAACAAACATATTAAACATGCTTCTGCTGCCTCTTGTTGCAGCACCAGTGTGCATACTGAGTGAAAACAGACTGTTTCGGGTGCCACATTTCCAACAAACGCCCCCTTGAATCATTTCTTACCTAAATTTCCTTTCCAAGTTTCCATCCATCCATCCATCCATCCATTTTCTAAACCCATTTGTCCTCTTGAGGGTCACGGGAGGGCTGGAGCCTATCCCAGCGCTCATAGGGTGAGAGGTGGGGTACTGAAAATAGACTGTCATGGATGGCTGAAAAAATTCATCCTCACAGAAAATTGAGTGAGAGTAAATGAATGAATTGGTAGTTTACTCTGTTCTCATTCAGGTTTTTGCAGGATTCCCCTCTAAACATGTGACCGCTGGGCCAACATAAACATATCCGTGCTCGGGGCATCAGTACAATGATGAATTAAAGTAATTAGAAAATGATGCACTGAAGGCCTCTCCAGTGATGATTGGCGAAAACATGTCAGAGCAGCATCAGCATTAATGAGCCATAATCAACACTGGCCTAATTAGCAGCGCTTTGTACGTTTACGTAGGTTTATCATCATTAGCCAAGCCTGGCTTGATATAGCGCCGAATATGTGGGTGGCGTAAGTGTTTGTTTCCTTGTGTCGACATAGAAATAGTTACATGCTACAACAACCTCAGTTGATGGTGTGCGTGCGTGTGCGTGTGTGTGTGTGTGTGTGTGTGTTTCTGCAGGCCTACAGCTGCCATCAGGAGGTGCTGCAGGACTAATTAGATCTCAGAAGACTGGAAAGTATGAAAGGAAACATGCATATTTAAATAAATGGTTAATTTAGGACTTTTCTTTGTGCATTATTTTTATACATTCAAATGAAGGTGACTAATAAGACTGTCTATCAGTGGGACAATTAAGACGCACGAAAAAAAGGTTTAACACCACTTCAATACATGTTAATAGTCCAGCGTGTTTTACTTCTGTCAGTCCAACTTGCTCGATGCATTTTTGGGGAGAAACATAAAAATAGATGCATTTAAGTAGTAGAGTAAATGTACTTCGCTTTTTGTAATTGCAGTTAAGTAAATCCTGCACAGTATCTCCTGTCTGAATCCTCCATTGTGGAGACTGTATGTTTCCTCCCTTCTGCTGATCTTTGGATGACAAAATTAATGCAGCTATTCATCGATCATGTGTTCCTCCATTTAATAATTAACATATTTTTACATTAAGCAGTGGTTCCAACCTGAGGACACGGTCCGGTCTCTGCTTAATAATTCACCAGCTGTTGTCCCTTTGAATTGTAATCTCAAGGTGTGAGCATGCAGGGTTTATTTTTCTAATAAAACCAAATGGCACGATGAGAGGCTGGAATTATCCTGGTTGTATTTAATTGAGTTTGACCAGGTCCCTGCTCAGTGTCGCTCTAATCTCCCCACAGCACTGTAGTCTCTCTCCCGCAGAGACGCGGGGAGGGGGGGAGTACGATAAACTTTGAAGCTCGAGCTGAGAACCTGCTCACTGCACGCTCTGCATTATTCATGACGCGGGGATGAGAGCATCTTCAAATGGCCTGTCATTTCCTTTTACTCTCCATCACTATGGCCATATGCTGCAGACACTAGAGAGGGATGGGGGGGAGCAGTCTTTAGCTAAGCCAGCCAAACAGGAGCATATACATGCTCATGGATACCAGGTACTCCCACACACGGGATATGCACAAGTGTCGGGAATTCAGAAATCTGCTGTGGCATGTTTCAATCGTGTGCCATTCAAAGCTGACCTCCTCCCACTGGTGCACCCCCACGCAGTGCTGCTGCTCAGGTAAACATGCAGGATTCCTGCCAAAGCGAAGTTTGTGTCAGTGACAAAAAAGTTTGGAAAGATCAGAAAAAAGGAAACAGTGACAAGTTTTGAGGATGATTTTCAAAGATTCATCCAAGTGTTGCATTTAAAGAAAGAACCAAACAACTGGAAGAAAGAAACAGAAGATGGAAATCTTAATTTTTTTTTTTTTTTTTTTTTCCCTAGCTAAATAAAGCGTGGAGGAGTAATCATCACTCCAAAAATCTTACACTTGAGTCTTAAGATCTTTAAGATAATTGAGTCTGAGGGAAATGATGAGTAATGATTAGACTCTTTCTAAGATAATTGGTCTTGATTTATCTTGGTAAGTTATTCAGTCTGTGAACTTCAGCTGACAAGAAACAAATCTGAAGTTGTTTGGATGATTGATATATTAATACACCCCAAAATCTCTGATGGGGAAAAAAGGCGGCTTTGCCGATTTCAGGACTCAGAACAATGCTAAGAGTTCTAGAGTTCTCAACAAGAGGTTTAGTCTGTTATTGAATCCTGAAAGTTTGATTTTCTTAGTACAAGTACAAAAAAAAAAAAAAAAAAAAAAAAAAAATCTTATTTCAACCTGTCTCAGATACATGTCAATGTGTTTCAGAAATTAGCAATTAGCACTTACCTGAAAATAAAACTAAATCTTGCATGAGAGTCAAAGGCACTGGATTTTAGATCATTCTTAAAGGTGACCTATTATACAGATGTTCATCTTCAATTTTCATTTAGGGATCTATTTTTAAAACTTTGTAGTGCTTTATTGTGCACACAAAAAAAGCCCCTTTTCCTCTAGATCTGTGCAGTACTGTGCAAACTGAGTGAAAACAGGCCATTGTAGGTAAGGCCTTTTCTGCTCAGCTCAGGCCTGGCCACTCAGGCCTGAGCTGAGCAACACCCACAAACTGTGAAAAACAGATATTGAAATGCTTACAAACCTGGTACTTTGTGTGTAGACAAGTGTGTAGCCAGTTAAATTGTTGTTACATGTTGATGTAATTATGTTAAGGAAGTAAAGGACCAATCAAAAGTGAAGCTTTCAGGGCAGTTGAGGACCTATGGGTTTGTCTTGGTGGATACATTTCTGTAGATGTCAACCTCAAACTTTTGCTACTTTGACAATTTTCAACATATACTCCCTCATACATTACACAATAAAAATATGTCCCAATTTATATTCCATTGGAAACCTTACAGCATTGGTAGATTAGGCGTCAAACATCGCTTGATAAGGCAGGTTTTCACAGTGCATGGTCTTCAGTTTCTCATGTTTCCTGACATTTTGTCATCCCCTCTGAGTTCCATGCGTTATTTGTATTTACGGAGTTTGTTTGTGTGACCAAACCACACCAGGCACGTTTTTCAGAGGTAATTGGGATTGCCATCATTTGGCCTCCCTAATGTCTGCCATTCAGCTTTAACATATCATTAGCTTTTTCTGGGACTGTTCACTCAGAAAATTAGAGGTCTCCAAAGAGCTTCAGCTCCATCAATATGGCAGACTGGTTGACACTTTTTACTTTGTATTTCTCAGGAGAAAACAGGAGGGTGAAGATGGGTGTGGTAGAAGAAAGATTTCAGGTGATTTTTCGATTCTATTTGTTAAATATATAAAAATTTTTGAAACCTTTGAATGAATACCAGTCACTGTTCAAGGTGACTTTTTTTTCTGACCTTCACCTTGACATAAAAAGATGCTGCTGGCAGACTGTGGAACATGATAAAACTGCATAACAGTTCCCGAGGGCTGACACGGATTCTCCTGAAATAACATTAAAATTAAATGATTCATTAAACCAAAGTGTAAAATCCTGTCCTTGTTGAATGGTTAAGATAAACTGCGATGCCTTGTTACCTAACAACAAAACATCTGGTCGATTGTTTTCTGCACTGTGATGAAATTGTTGTAGCTACATCATTTACTCTAAGCAAATACCTTGTTTTGACACCTACAGCAGCAGGAAGCCTGACTTGTTTGTGTTTTTGGCTCACACACTAAATAGGTAGCTGTTATAAAGTGGGACTGCTCCTCTCTGAGGTAATTAGAGGTTGGAATTAACTCCAAGTATAAATAAAAATGTGCAAAGCCACAAATAACCGTGTCTAATGGGAGCGTGGCAGCTCAGGATATTAATGTGTACATTCATCTGAATTGGAGGTCTTGCAGTGTGGATAGTGTTCATTTCATCTTCCTCTCTTTCATCTGCTATACATATCACATAAATGTGTGCAGCAGGAGAAGCAGCAGCGGTGGTAGTAGTAGTAGCAGTGATAGTTGTAAGAATAGTAGCAGTAGCTTCAATAGTAGTGAGGAAGGAAGGAAGGAATGGGGAATAACAAAGAGGAACAATGAGGGAATAAGGAAGAACTAGGAAGGGGAAGAAGAAAAGTGAGGCAAAAGGAAAGTAGGAAGAAAATAAGAAATGGGACAAGAAATGAAGGAATAAGTAAGGAAGCAAAAGAGGAAATAAGGAATTCAGGAAAGGAAGGAAGGACGGACAGAGTGAGTGAAAAAGATAGAAAGGAAGGAGGGAAAGAGGGTGAAGAATAATTGATTATTTGATAGCATGTAAAAAGTAAAAAAATGAACCTGCAAATTAACTTGTAACTACAATTTCTCCCTCGCGAGGAAGTTTTCAACATGAAATTACATGTTTGAATATTTTACCACATCACTTTTTTTGTTGTAATGTAGCAGCACTGTTATTTCATTGCATCACTGCCTTTATTATCACAAAAAGATGACTATCAGAAAGGAAAATCAGAACTGCCCCGTCTGCCTGTTCCAAAACAAATAATCAAAAGATCTTCAAGGTTGCCACGTTGCTGGCAACTAAATAAAAATATGTGGCTGAGGCACAAATTAAGGCTCCTGATGGGCTGAACAACACATGCAGAGGAGATCATCAGTGGAAATTTCCTGTAGATATCTATTAAAGAGTTTGTGCAGTGGTGAAGATTCCTGCTGCTATGTGATTCACATTCCGCAGACAGAAGGAAGTTGATCTAATTCCAAGAATCCTGCAGGACACAAATCTGCATTTCCTCCACACATTGATGAAAGAGCAGCCAAGCTGCCTTCTTCCATTAACAGCCCCTCTGATTTTACACCATGCTCTGACAACCCAGTTTGTGTGTGTGTGTGTGTGTGTGTGTGTGCATATGATCTGGGCTTTGAATGTAGGTAGATTCAGCAAGAAGATTGAGGTAAAGTTGACTTGTCTCCCAGGTTAACCATGCTCATCGTTAGCTCAAAATGCAATGTGCAGCCGGCAACGGAACAGCTGATTTTAAAATTGCAGAAGTCACCTTGCTGTTGGTTGAGAACTACCGTATATACTCGACTTTAAGCTGATCTCGACTATAAGCCGACCCCTGATTTTGACCTGCAAATTTAGGTTTTATTTATTAATATTTACTTATTGATTTATTGATTTATTAATTTAGATTGCAAATTTAAATTTTTAAAGAAACCCACATATAAGCCGACCCCCAGTGTCGTTCCACCAATTTATTTGTTTAGAAAATTACCTGTTTTTCTGGGTATTGTCATAATATTCCTCTGATTTTCTGAAAATAATCCACGTACCGGTAAACATGATATTTATTTCAGCAGCTGATTACCGTAATGGACAGATCATGGCTTACTGGCTGCTGCAAAATGTGCTGGATAAGATGTTTAGTCAAAAAATACATCATTCTAAGATATGATTTAAACTATTTTCAATGGGTAGTGGTAATGGTAGTATTTCTACCCCTGAAAATTTCCTTCTCTGGGATCCGATTTGAATTACTCGTGTATAAGCCGACCCCCTGATTTGCTTTGTGNAAATTTCCTTCTCTGGGATCCGATTTGAATTACTCGTGTATAAGCCGACCCCCTGATTTGCTTTGTGAAATTTGGTTAAAAAAAAAAACAAAAAAACTTGGCTTATGCTTGAGTATATACGGTACTGTAGTTTGGATCAGGTTCACGTCACAAAGAACCAGCTCCAGAGTTACTTTGTGACCAGACGGTTACACTTCCTCAAAAGGGTCCACTTGCTTTTCTTTTGGTTCACAGCTGAATGTGATTGATGTGTTCAGACTTGCACAAACACATTGTAGCAATGGTGAAAATGTACCTGACTGTACTGGGCTAAACCATGTAGGGATTAAAAGCATTTGAAATAAAAACAGAATTAAATTATAGACACATGGCAATGTTGTTTCAATCAAAATACACACTACAAAAACATGAATGTGCAAAAGTCTCAAGATCAAATGTTTTAAAAGTGTTAGACTCTTTCCTAAATCACTTTACAATTCTATTTAACATTTGGAAACAGTTCATCGGTAAACAAATCATTTAATGCCTCAAATTTCATTGAAATCTTTTTTTATGTTTGTCTTTGAATGAATTTTAATGCAAAAATAATTGGATTCTTTTCAGGCTTCATCCTTGTTTCAGAAATTCAGTCTATTAATTTGGGAGAAAACCTGTTGTTACCCGCAACAGAGTAACAGTGAGGCAGATTGGAGTCGTGACCAAACTTTGGACATCAGGAAATGTATAAAGAAATATTAGTGTTATCCACTGACATAAATGAATACATATGTTATCACAGTGAATTTGCTAGTCACCTCATTCTTTTCCTGTATGCCGGCTGGAACCGGCAGACTCCAGGCTCTGCTAAATGCCACGATGGGCTTGTCACAGCTATGGAGAACAATAACTGTGACAAGCTTGAAGGGCATGGCGTTAAAAACACAGCATTTCCCCTCACCGTGATGACGTGTATACACAGGATGGTTAACTACGATAAATTGGCCAGAAATTGGCCAATGAGTTCAGATGTGCTTGTAATGTGGCTTAAATTGTGTGCCCTTTCAGACTCGGGAACAAACCTCCTCAATGTCAGTGTTCTCATCCACATGTTGACTGCTTAGTTTGCCATGCAGTACAAGATCTCCAGGCCTGTTTAGTATTCATCCACTTGAGTTTCCTAAAGGTTACCAAACCTAATTAGACATTTATGCAGGATCTTCAAAGGTCCCTCCGTTATTAATGATGTGCTACTTCTGAGGACTGCATCGATGGCTTTTTTCCTAACTCGGAGCACACACTCCTCACAATATGTGCATACACAGTGGAGGCATACACACACTTTCTAAATGCAAGAAGAGACTGGTGGCTGCTTATTGAAATAGCTTACATACAGCGATGCTCTTAAATGCACAAACAATACTGAAAGAATAACAGAGAAGCTGGATATTGTCTAAATTCAATATTACTTCAGCCAAGAAGGTTATGTTTTGGTCATATATTTTTCCATCTATTCATTTATCCAGCTCCAGGTCACAGAGTCAGCATGCTAAGCAAAGTTGCCCGGATGTTACTATCCCTAGCCATGACCTCCAGGTTTTCCTTGGGGTATCCCAAAATGGTGCAAGTCCAGATCCCTCCAGTGAATTCTGGGTTCCCCCCTGTGGTCTCCTCCCAGGTGGACATGCCAGGAATACTTCCCAATGGAGGCATCCTGTTTATTATTGGCATGTTATCTCCAAAACTTTTAACAGATTTCATTGAAAATTGGTGAAATGTTAGGCCTTGTTCCAATCAAAAACTGATTTCAACATTTTTCAGGACTTGGTAGTGTTCCTGCCATTTGCAGCACAGAAACGTTTTCAGAAACGTTGGAACCTTTCTAAGGAATAAGAAACCATTTTGGTAATGGAACTACAGTTCCTGAACCATTTTAGGTGTTATTCCATGGTACGTTTGTTATGATGGTTCAGGAACTGCAATGTGGAGCTAGCAAGAACAACTATAGCTGATTTGCCAGATGCAAGCTTCTCCTAGCCTAATATTGCACCTTGCTGGCCTGAAACTTGTAGCTTAGTCTGAAAACAGAGCAAATTGAACTTGATTCCCTCTATTGCTTTGGTTGTTATGGCAGTGAAGTTTAGTGAAGTTCATCTTCACAATACTCAAAGCAAGGTGGGGAATGCAAGCAAGGAACTTGCTGAAGGAAGCATGTAGTTCCAATGTTTTATAGCTCCAGTTCGTTTTAGGTCCATAAGAATCTGTTGAATCAGTTTGGACAGTAGGTCCATGTCAGTTTTCCCTTCCACCCTTCCAGTATTTGGAAGAATGTTGGAAGGTGCAGATAAAGTACTGAAGTAGCAAAGCCAGGCACCAACTGCAGACAGTCTTTGCCCTTTAACGTGATTAACTAAATACGATTGGCAAATTATCTGGCAATTATGCAGCCATGTTTACATCCAGTCTAATAGAGCCCAAGGTAAGAGTAAATGACAAGACATCCCAAATAAAATTCAATTTCCATTTATTATTTACATTTGGACTTTAATCAATTATGAATGACAGCTAATTAGTGGTGTGCCAGAACCATTTCTCTAGCTAGTGTCAAAGTCTGTTAAATACACTGTGTCATGCAGTGTGGACTTTGACAAAAAACCTTTCACTGCTTTACAGATTTGGGTGTCTTTTAGTCGAGGAGACTTCACTAATCACCTGTGAAAGTGTGCGTGCGCGCGTCATAGCATGCAAGTGTGCACACATGCACGTAGCTGCATGCGTTTGATAATAATAATGCAAGTGAAAATGAAGAGGAGCTAAACTGTGTAAGTCATTTCTCATTTCCGTGCTTCAGTGGCTGTCAGAAGAAAGCCCGGCATCCTGAATGATGGCTCAGACAACAAAGAGTGAACAACAAACCCTGTGGCGCTGAAGAGAAAAATGGAGAGAGTGCAAGAGAGAAAGAAATCCCCCAAAAAGTACATACACATGCTTAGAAAAATGGCAAATAACCCAATTTCTTAAAAAAAGAAAAAAGACCAAACGTAGAAACAAACAACCCAAAATCCTAATATCAGCACGTTGATAATACTATTGAACATGCGCTGAAAGTGAAACACAACGGAGAAAAAAAATTACCTATACAGTTGGCACTTGTACAGTTTTGGAAGGACCTTTGATTTAATGTGAGAGCATCAATCCTTTAGCAGCAGAGGGCCTTGACAGCAACTGAAAGTAATCTCTTCTTTATTAATGGGACTTTTCACTTTGGACCTGAGGCCTTTGGTATTCTGTAATAGTAGTTTCATACTACAGACAGAAGGAAAGAACAATATGAAATCAGATCAAGTGGATGTGTTATGAATAATACGTGGAAAGACTTTCTTTCTCAATTCAGTAGCTACCTTAAAAATTGAGATGTAAGAATTTCAACTCTGAAAATAGCTCACGTCTCTTTGCTTTGACTTGATGAAGTCTTATGTGGAGAAGAAACATTATGAGCTATGTGGAAGAAAAATGTGACTTTAGAGAATTTATTTTTGTTTAAAATGCAGCACATATGCCTTGGAATGTTAAAAACATACACAAAAGAAAATGCTTCAAAACTACATGCTGCATCACATAAAAAGGGCATTTCAAATGTTCTTTGAAAGCTCACGAGTTTCAGCTTGAACTCTTTGAATGATTTGAACGTGAAAACACTTAAATTCAAAGGATTTGTTCTTTGGGACGCTTCTTAAAAGGCAAAGCTATAAAGCTGAGAGTTGAAGCTTTCAAGAGTGGCCAGGGTTCAGATTCCACTTAACCAATGTTGCTGTTTTTCTCTTATCCAAATGATCTAACTATGAAATATCAAACAAGTCTATCAAATGCAAACATGGCTAGCTCGGCTGGACCATAGACGTAGGTTGTAAGGAATACACTCGTTTTAAAGCCTGTAATCTGTTTGTTCTGGTCCAAATCAGCAAATGAGTTCTTTTTTGTTGCATGTACCTTCATTTTGGTTTTGGTGTCACAAAGAAAGCCCCAATGAAAATAAATCAACAAAATTCATGTGAGAAGCTTCTTCTGCTCATTAGTCTGAAATGTCTGAGGGTGGGACAGAGAAAATCAAAACAGGAAGAAGTTATAGTGTGCCAGGGTAGCTTTCCAGCATGGAACAACAAGAGAATTGGCATATGTCCATAATCATCATCACATGGGCCACCAAGCAAAACTAGCTGTTGAACTAAAAATTGCATATCTGAAGCAAAATTTGAATGATATTTCCACCATAAACAAACAGTTGAGAGTTCTTTCTTGACCGGATCAAGACTGCTTCATCCAAAGGGTTGTGGTACAGTCCAAATGAATCGTACCAATGATTCAACCACATTAAAGCACATAGGTGTGAAAACACCTTAAGATAAATTTCTCATTATCATTTCTAGTAAGTTCCAAATGTTACTCCACCAATACTTAATGTCCATAAGATGTAGAGCATCATTTAGATGAGACAGAGATGGTTTGTAGCGTCATTCATTCCACTATTCATGAATCTGTTTTTGGAATTTCCAAGTTAAATGACAACTATTAAACGCAATATTAAACTGCTTTGGTGCTCAGAATCACATCAATAATAATGCTCACACTGTTTTATTATGTTCACATTAACACGGTGCATAGAAATGATTGGAGCTGTCTTTAGCCAAACCTTAAGGCATTCTCATTGCAAATGATTTTATTTAATGGGTCTCAAAATCCTTTCAGGCATCTTTTCAATCAGCCTGCTGTCTGCTGCCAAATGAGAGCCCCTCTAAAAGACCCTCTGGTGAGCACTGTGGTACTCTGTGATGACTCTGGCGCTGGCTTTGAAAAGAACAGCTGAATCTATAACCTGTGCAGGACAGCAGAGGACAGAGATAGTTGACAGAGTGAAATCCTTCACACACCTGTAATGGATATAATTACACAAAGAAAAGGGCTGTTAGGTTAAATTACCCGTGATATTCACCATGGGTAATGACAGAAATTCAGAAGGTTAAATGACACCAGGAGCTGAATGACTTTTGACATTAAGGTACTATTGAAAAGCAAATTATATCAGAGCCTCCAATGCCCCACACGTTGGACTGTCAGATTGGTTTGAAAATCATTTAAAAGGCACTTTTGGTGAACACCTGTCCTGCGGAAGCCATTGTGAGACAGCGATTCAGTCTGAAAAGCTCTGGCCTGATAGATTGTTTCCAACAGTGAAAGCCATAAGAAGAGACATCTTGAAATTGTCTTGTTGAATGGCATTCACTCAAATAGCATTGAAAATATCGAAGCAATTAGTTGTTCCCTTATATTCTTATTTTGTGTATTCCAACCACAATCCAAATGTGTGAAATTCAGTTATTTTTGCAATGAGAACTGTATTCTCTGTAGTACAAATGCTGACCTTCTCAGACAGCAAACAGCCCAATTAGTTGATGAGAAGGTCAGGGGGCCGGACCTTAGCACCATGCAATTACCTCAAGTCACCCCTTGAGCAGCTGCCCACACAGCAAACTGCAAACATGTATTTGCCCATAATGCAGCAGATGACCACAATGAAAGAAAAAAAAGTCATGCGTTGTGCTTTATTCACATTTTGCCCAGCGGAACTTCAGCTGTTCTACTTCTCAAGAGTTTCATTTCCTTTACACATTTCCAATCAGTCCTGGGCTAACTTTTTTCCTCTAAATCTTACTTTCCTGAAGTTTTTTCTGCCATTCGCCCAAGCTTTCTGCTGCTGAATGGCTGATGTGACAAGTGTGAATGGGTTTTCTGGTCCTTCAACAGAGAGCAGAAAATCATTTCATACAGCATAATACATGTTAAATAGTGATATTTAATGCATATACTCTGTACATTAACTTTTATTCATGTGAGAATAATCTGAAATCAATACATCTCTTTAGAAAAATAACTCATAGTAGACATAACCATGCAAAGTATACAAATTTAAAACTAAAATATATACTAAACATTATAAACCAAAAATACCATGTGGTAATATGATAAGAACTGCTAAATATGGTAGTAGTGGCTATTTTACAGTCAGACTGTAAGAAATGTAATAACCATAATTCATATTGTTTATATTTACAATTTTCTGCCCTTACATCTGTTTTATTGTCCATTATATTCATTATTTTGATGTATTCCAAGCATTACATAGTGGTAGCAATTTACCTAATTTGGTTTTTAATTTCACCACTTTCTACTTCTGTTAGTGATTTTCAACATCTGCCAAAATGACTTTAAAGAACTTCTGACTTGAGCAGCTGGATGTGAACTCGTTTTCATTCAGCGATATTTGTAAGTGTAGGTGGAAATAGAAATGGAGAGTGAAAGCTGTTCCAGTCATGAAAATAGAGAGAGATGCATACAGCTATCTGTGTTGTGGCTGGATTACATAATATTCTGCTGAAACTAATATGATAGAAAAATACATCTTGGTTTCTCCTTGTATGATAAAGTATGATGCTGACTTTTGATTCTAAAATACTGACAAATAAAAAAAAAAAAAATTAAAAATCAAACATGACCTTTAATATTACAGATGGTTGTAAAATTATATCTTTCTTGTAGCTGAGTAGGAAATTTTGGTGACACTTTAAAAAGTAGTTACTGAGAAACAAATAAGCAACAAATCATTCATATAAAATTTGTAAGAAGATAAAAAGGAGTCTTTTATTACAGAATGGTTCCCAAACTGTATGTCTTGGCCCCAGAATGAGGGTGGGGAGGGGTAGCGAAGCTAGTGTTTTCACATTGCAGAGTTACTCATTTCAACGGAAATACAACATTTAAAGAACCGTAATGTTAGTTTATGTGGGTTCAAACATGTAAAACTACGGTATGGTCCTTTAAAGTACATAATGTTCTTCTTCTTCCAAAGGAGGCCACAGGAGAAAGTTTGAAACCCACTGCTTTATGATTAGCACACTTACACTTTTCATATTTGTGTACCCTCAAGGAGGACTATGTACTACTTTCCTTGAGGGCACACAAAAATGGTAGATGATGGTGAAGTAATGATGTTAGAGTTATTCGGGAATTACTTGCTAATAATTTATTAATAAGTGGATTTATCCCTTAGTAACTACTCAGAACTTTGTGTACCCTGTTGTAAAGTATAACAGAAATATCAATCTTGTCCACAGAAGTGTAAGTGAAAACAAAAAATGGGTCCAGACCTGCACGGAATATTACCAATGCCTGTTTTTAATATTTTCAAGTATTTAAGGGTTCGTTTTAAATGTATCTGTCACAAGTGTTCTGCACCTGTGTGTCATTGAGTGATGACTGGGGATGCACTGAAGTGAAATGGTCTATTATGCAAAGATCACAGCTATTCAGAAGGTGGTGTCCTCATCTTTCCCCCCGTACCATGGCGTAAGTCTGACCAAGTGCGGTCTGGAGTTGCAAATTGGTTGCTCTACTGCAGACTCAAAAGTAAACGACTCCAATGAGCTCAGGGAGCCTGTGGAAGACCCCGAGCCCTCGTACGCGTAGGTTCTAAGGCAGTCAAATGGGGGCAAGTAAGGATCCTCATCAGCCTCTGCCAGCCTGTCCAGAATAAACTGCCTGAAGACTTCATCCTCAGGACCAATCAGGTGAGACTGTCGGAGGGACATCCTTATACTGGCGGCGACATCCTCCCTCCGGAGTCTCCTCTCCCTTCTCCTGGGGTGGGGTTGCAGGGGGACAGGCTGGCAGAAGTCCAAATCCACTCCTCCGCCCCCTGGTTNGGGTGGGGTTGCAGGGGGACAGGCTGGCAGAAGTCCAAATCCACTCCTCCGCCCCCTGGTTCTCCGTAACGCAGCACCTTTTGCGACACGCTCTCAGGCAGCTCCAGCTCCGTCATCTCCACCTCTAGCCCCTCCTGCTGTTTCCGCCTGTGTCTCCTCACCATCAGCATTACAATTGACAGCACTGCAGACACAACACAGTGGGAGATCATTACAGTTAAACACCAGAGCATGAGCCTAGTGTTAAAAAAAAAAAAAAAAAAAAAAAAAAAAAAGCATCTAGGCTGCCTGATGGAGCTTTTACTTTCAATGTGTAAGCACACTGAATATAATAGCAGACAGATTCTAATTTTTGTTACTTTGATTGAAAAAAAATGAGGGCAAATTAAGCTGTAAATGAGCTTTTGTTTTAAATTTCAGCTCACACATAAATGAATGATTTATTTGCTTCATGTTGCATAGAATGCTAAATAGCGATGTAAACGAGTGTTTATTTCTGGATTGTTTTCATTGGATATTGTGTTCATCTGACAGAATGTTAGCATAGTAGGTACTGTCATTAATCTTTCATGTGATGAGCACAGAGACGACACAAAGCAGCTGAGGTCATAATAAAGCTCTTCACTATGCAAACCCATCAATGTCCCAGGGTGGCATTGCTACTGATGTATTGCAACCAATATGCTCATTACCTGACATCATTGGCTCTGCAAGCACTCAGCATTTTAAAAGCGTGTGTTAAAGGCACGCTGGTGAGTTTTTAAAAAAGGGCTGCAAATGAAAGCAGAATTTGTTAATGAGAAATCTTGCTGGTTACCACAGATGTCTATACTTGCCAAGATGATGTGAGGTGGATCTGCTGTAGCTGGCTAACACAACAGATCAGCTGAAAAAGAATAAATCTTTTACAACAAAATACCACTGAGATTATGATTTATTTTATGTGTAAAATATAGAAATTACCAGGGTTTCTTAAAAGGCTACAGCATGTTTTTTGGAAACTTGGCACCCTGACCACCTTACTTTTTACAGTGGCATGAAAGTTTGTGGAACCCTTTTAGAATTTCTTGGAATTCAAATTTCATACAAAGGTCTTGAGAAAAAAGTTCAAACTGGATCTAACCAGGAGTCTGCAGTTTGAGGAAACAGACACCTTACAAGTTCTCATTTAGCTGCTTCCTTGTCATCTGCAACAGTGAAAAGAGGATTTTGGGATGCTGGTCAATGCTGGCTATCTGATACTGGCAAATAAAAAGAAAATGTTAAAATGGACAAATTTTCCAGTTTCAGACATAGCTTTTGAAAAACTGCCTTCAAGGCCAGCATCCCAGAGTTGTCTTTTCACTTTTGAACATTAGTGTACACAACCATTATGTCACACTTCCATATTAAATTAAGGTGGGATTTTAATACCTGTGACTGTGGCCAGACAGACCAGTAGACCTAACAGTGTTTGCATCCTGACCCCCATAGTTAAGGCAAGAGCCTGAACCCCTCCTGTGGGACAGTGGCCAGCAGGCTGGCAGCTACAAACACTGATGGTCAAAGTGCTGGTGCTAGAGAGCACTGGCGAGCCACTGTCCATCACCACCACAGGTAGGAGGTACTGGGTTCGATCCTTGCGGGTAAAGGTACTCCTGCGTGCCACAACACCAGCTGTATTGTCTGTTAGGGTTAAAAAATAATAATAATAGTAAGGATAGAGACATTGCTGCCACTGTGAAAGCTGGTTTCAGAGGATGCAGGGTTCAAGCCAAGCTGGCTAACAAGTGAAATTACATTTTTGATGAGGTTTCATATACAATTCAAGCTCTCTGTGAGACCCTAGGACTTTGTCTGTGCAAAGCTGAATTTGAAAAAAAATATACTTTAGTTTATAGGTGCACCTGTAAAATTATATCAGGTCATTAGACAATAACATTTTGTGGTCAAACAAGCCTTGTGGCATATGGAAGTATAATTCATGAGTGTTTATTTCTGCTTCATTATTCAAATCTCCCAGTTGCTATGCTTGCATGGCTAATCACCCATATAGTTTATCTGCATATCTTTGATTCTAACTCCTTCAACACTTAAATAGCTAAATAGCTTTCTACTGCACGTTTAGTGCTTTTTGCAGTTTTTATTGCCCATTTTCACTGCACAATCAGAAGAAAGGTAAACTCTTCACTGACTACTGTTAACACTCAGTTTCTTTAACTGATAGACTGAAAACCCAAAGAAAAACAACCTAGTGATGAACTCCAAAATATGTCATATTTGTTGCATATACAGTAAGTGATGTCTAGGTCTTCGTAAAGTGAAGTAGCTCGTGTTTTCATCAAATTGACAGCAAGGAAAATATAAATATGAAATAGTAAATTGCATACCTGCTTCCATGATGAGTTTTTTATGTATTAAATATTTTCTTTTTAAGCAGTGGACATCTTGCTTTGCACTGAAAGTTTGCAATTGTAGAAATATTCTCAGTGACCTTCATGTGTCTGTAGCCCTGTGCACACCAATCATGCCGAAGCTCTTTGGTTCTAATTGTAAAGATCACATCGCTCTGCCTCTGTCATACTGTTACATCACCATCACCAAGTGGGACCTTTATTACGGTTTCATCTGGTTTTATCTATTCATGCTAAAACAGAGTTTTGACTTTCTAACAGAAAATTTAATAATTTTGAAGGATACAGTTCCTGGGTGCAAAACATTTTTCACGTAGTCAGTGATTCACACACTTTGCTTCTTCACAAAGGGAAAAATACAGCCTAAAACAGATTTTCCATTTCCATTGTGCAGCTCTAAAGACAAGAATGGTAAACCCACCATCTAGAAAATCATGTCTATTTTTTGAAGGTGGTCAATGAATTTGTCATTGGCTGTTAGAATCTTCATTTCAGAAATTGCAACCACATAACATTTATTTGAATGCAGGGCTTCAGCTGTGGACTGGAGAATATGCCACATCCCAGTATAATCACCGTGACTGCTGTCATAGTGTCCTAGGAGACGTTTTATCATTCACTGTCTATGTGGGAGAGCTTCAGGATTTGTCTGTCAGTGACAAGGAATGACGTATTCAAATTCACTAAATAAAACTGAGCTATGTAGGAATAAGATGAATATTATTCTAGGCTGGAATGTCCCTTTAAGAACAACAATGCTTATGTACAAACATGTTTTTGTCTCCATTCATGTCGCATCGTTATGAATATTTTTGATCTTTATACCTCCTTTGAGCCCTGTACACATCATAAACTGGTATGGATTGATATATGATACAATCACTGATGGGAAAAGGGAGTATGTGCGACATATAATCTACTTGAATGTAACCTTGATTATCTCTGATGGTGAAGTTTGGATTGATGCGCTTGTCAGGGACCATAGAGAAGTAAAAGTGGTGTCCCTCAGCAGGCTCGTCTGGATCCACCGCACTGAGGAGCTGAATAAGCTCGAGTGAAAAGATACATTATTGTTAAAAAAAAAAAAAAAAAAAAAAAAAAAAAAAAAAAAAAAAGAAAATCTACATGTTCAATATACACATTTCAATTTGAGTCATTTTAGCTCTTCAAAAAGATTTGCTGCATCATACGACTATTTTGATAAAACACCAAAATGACAGTTTTACTGTCCACATTCATGCACAGTCGCATCACAAAGCTGCTATATCAATCATCACATCAATATATCGTAATATACATACTTCTCCTGCCTGTGTCCCCTCACAGATATATGGCTGGTAATCTCTCGCAAGCCTTGGCACATTGTCGTTTATGTCCAGCACTTTGATGAACACTGCCACAGAGGAGGATAAATGGTTCTGCGCTGCGATGGTGGAGATAGACATTTGTTGGAGTTCATTGGGTGCATGTATCATAAATGCTTTGTAAAAGCTCCGTCAAAATAATACTTAAGACTGATAAATGTTTCTGTGTTTGCATTTCCTTGAATCATAACTAAGGCTGAAATGGGCATTGGTTTGCTTAACTGCTGTAGTAGGAGTAGATTGGGAGGGGGCGCAATAGGGCATTTTCAGACAAAATCCAAGCAAACCTAAGTATGTCAATAAATGTCATGTGAGAATGCTCGCTCTACTCAACGGTCAGAAATGTCTGGGGGTGGGACCAACAAAATCAAAACAGGAATACGTGTGCTATGCTGGGATAGCTAAAAAGAACAATAGTGGCAGAATTGGCATATGTTTATAGTTATAAGTCATCATTTGGGCCATAAATCAGGAGAAATTATTCCAAGGATAGGAAATCTGCCTTACTTGTTTCCTTGGCTGTAATAGTCAAATTGTGCCAGTTCAATGCCTCTCGGTCCAAAGGTTTAGCGACTGTTAGGGTTCCATTGTTTGGGTGTATTTTGAAAGCTTTGGTGACATCGCTGCTTTTGTCAAATGAAAATCTGGAAGAAAAATCACCAGGACACACATTTAGCAAGCAAGGTTGTTTGTTGGGCAAACACAAGCGTGTGATACCATGGGGAGATTAATTAGGCAAACTGTTCAGTTTTTTCATCGCTGACAGATATCCAAGTAAGAGACAACAGAAGCTAGAATCATATGGAGCGAACAACCCCATGAAAACAAAGCATCTTTAGCATGCAAGGCACACACTCTTTTTCCTTTTCTTTTTGAATAGAATATCATTCTTATTCAGAGACAGATTACCTTGTACACCAAGACAAACTAACATTTTCAGAATCAAGACTATTCATACACTCTTAAGAAACAAGGCACAGAGTTGTTTTGTCACAGGCATGGACCATTTTGTTGACAAAAGGAACAAATCTCTATTATATTTTGATCGCATATGACAAATATGGGCCTGTGAGTTTAGGTTTTGTTAGCAAGTAATAAAAAACATCAATTTATCAGCCAAAGACCAGGCAGAAATGTTTATGAAAGAAATATTTGCCTCATTGCGCAAGTTGTTCACCCTGGCATCCCTTTAACACCCATTAATATAAGTGATTATTACAGCATGGTGATTTAGGGTACATAAGAATGAAAACAGACCTGCAATGAATCATTTCTGTGAGCCGCTTTGTTGATAGCAACATGGAAAATAAGCCAATTTGACCCAAGTAAACTTAATCATATTTACTCGAACTGTGGAAACAACTCCAATGTCAGATTAAATTTAGTAATCGACAAGAGATCGTCTCCAAAGGGCCGATAATAAAAGTCAGGCTGTGCATGATATGCAGCACCTGCCACTCTAAAGCTCTGCAGAGATGGACTACAGACAAAGTAGCGCTGGTGTCTCCTCTGCAACGTGCTCCACTTGCAAATGACTGCAAATCTCAGTTGCATATGCCACCTCCTATGGTGCTTTATTGCATTCCTACGTCCTAGCCACGTCGCTTTGTGATAATACCATGGTAATAGATAGAAAAGCCTGTGAGGTTTAAAAAAATCATCATGATTTATTCAGCAGGGCTCATTTCCTACTAAAGTCATATGAGATAAATATGACTATGCACAGGGTATCCAGAGATCAAGGGTAAAAATGGATGCATCGAGCTAGTAACATTATTTGAAATGGAATGATTTTTCACCCTGTGGAGGAAACTGTCTAGGGCAGGCTGTCTGAGGATGTTCCTCCCCCACCAGCCTGGGAATCTACCTCATCATTATCATTCCGGCAGTTGGGTGACACATGCCATTCTTCCTGGTGACTGTTTACAGGGGTAATATTACCTGATGGGATTGTTGACTGTGTCGGTATCTCTGGCACTAACAGTGCCAACCACGGTTCCCACCGCCGCATTTTCTGAAACTTTCCATTCATAGAGCGGAGCAAGGAAGATGGGCGCCTCATCCACATCCTCTACAATAATCTTGAGCGTGGTTCTGTCCTTGAAATCCTCATAAGTCAGAAAACGAGTGTCCACATGATCATTGACTGCTTCTGCAGCCATAACAAAACGTCTCTTACTTTCATAGTCCAGAGGCTGCGAAAAACAAGGGTTAAGGAAAGAAATTAGTGTTAGTCATATTTACACCATGTTCACTATCATTAAGCAGTTCAAAATGCAAATGCCACTTAAGGTCAATTTGTGCAAAGACTTGAAGTATAATGACTTTAACAAGGTATGATGAGAGCTGGACTACACTCAGACTACATTATTAAAAATTACCAGCTGTGCGAATGCACTTAAATAATACTTGAATTGTTTAGGGAAATGTTGTAATTGTTTGCATGCTGTTTTCTTATGACTAGCATCATAATCAGGGATGCACGTAAGAGGTATGCAGGTACACATGCACGCCCTCGAAGAGAAAATGGGTATGTTCGCTCTCTTGTATCATTCATTTTAAGTACCAGCGAGAGAGAGAGAGAGAGAGCACACTATCTGTGCATCTTCCTCACTCACAAGTACTGAGTACTTAAACCTAGATTAATTAATTAATTAATTACTCCCATTATTTTACAAGGGCAGAATTAGACAACCATCCCATCTTTTTATGGGCCAACATGAAACTCTCTGTCTTTCTCTCTTTATCTCACTCCCTCATCCCTCTCTCTCTCTGTATCTCCACTTTCATTTGCGATGAAATTAACTGAATTCTCAGTGAACCTGTGCACCCGTTCACCAATTCTCTAACCTGAGTGGAAAGAAGAGATACCTGCTGCAAGTAGAGAACCACGTCCCACTTCTACGAGCAGCAATGCAAAAACTGCTCATCCTCGCTACATGTTTAAGCATCAGGAAATTATTGTGATGAAAATAAAGAAGCACTGTGAGTTTGGGAGGACATCACAGACAAGCATGTGTGTGTGTGTGCACCATTGCACTCTGTAAATGCGGCAGTATAAAACACGGAGAAATATGCACTGATCAAAGAATTTCAATTGTAACGTTAGAGACATTTGACGACCTTCGATGATTTGCACAGAGGCACTTTGCTGAAAATTTGCCAAATTTAGCTTGTCACAGCTGATAGCAGTGATCTACAGCACATCTGCACAAAACAAATTTTAAGTGCTTTCTTTACAAAATGTTATATTGGAGACGTGTTTTGCAGCTCACTCAATCATGTAGTCAGTTTCCAAGAGAAATGAGTAATACCATGTGACAAGAGGAAATTACAACATATACATACAGAGCTGATGAATATGAATTGACCTTAGCCAGCAGAACAACTCCTTCCTGAGTCACAGGGTCTGTCTGGATTGTGAAAGTGGAGGTTTCCTCCAGGTCATCTTCCAAACTATAGGTCATTCTAGCATTGACACCAATGTCTCCATCGTTTGCCATGATCCTACCCACCGTGGTGCCCACTGCTGCATTTTCAGGGATGGCGAAGGTGTACAAGTCTAAAGAAGCAAGGATATATACAAATTGCTGTTAGGTTTTGGCTTTAAAACTTGACAGCAAGCTTTTAATAGAAAGCCAGGAGAGTCTGATAGTGTGTAAAATGATAAGAACGTACAATGATTGTGGTGGAGGGTCAATTTATGTAAGTCATAGATAAGTTGTGGCAACTCCAGATAATCCTGGCCTAACTCTTAATAAGAAGATGTGAAAATGTGATTGTGCCTTTTAGCAAGACTGTTTGGAGGACGGCAACAACTGGGTGACCTGAACAGGCAATCAGCTGTCCCTGAAAAAACCTCCTTTGTCTCATAATTGCAAAACCGTTGCAAATTATGAGACCAAACAGGAGTCAAAGTGAAATTTGGTGACATAAGATTTATAAGTCCATCAGTCTGAATATATACTGTATATCTATGAGACACACTAGCATAAGCAACGAATGTGAGTGTGACATTGAAAGTTAAAAGTACCTCCTTGCTGCTTCATTTTTACAGAATTGATTTCTTCCCTGGGCATTAATTTAGTGAGGTTTATCGCTGAGAAGGCTAGGTTTGTTTCTAAAGGTCATGACAAATGTCCTTTCATGTGTGAATGATTAAATTCATCCACTGGGCAATACATGCACAGTGCAACAAGCTCGTCCCCATTCTTTTTCCTGTCTTTTTCCTCGACTGACTTCTTTTAATTTTGCCTGCTGGCTGAATAACAAGATGTGCATAGATGAATGAGGCACTGGCAGCACAAACCACCCACCCAAATCAGAGAAGTGTGATCAAATAAATACCTCTTAGGTGTAATATTAAACATCTCCTCACAGTCTGCAATGCTTATTTTCCCTGTATGTATGGTCTGAGACTCACGGTGCTGGAACGTGGGTCCGTTATCATTAACATCAGTCAGGCTGATGGTGACTGTGGTGGAGGAGGAGTAGCCACCGCTGAGGCCGAGCATGTCCTTCACCTGCACCACCACCAGGTACTGATCTCTGGCCTCACGGTCCATGTTTGGCCAGGATGTTACAATAATCCCTGAGGGAGGAAGAGAAGGAGAGAGGAGGAAGAGAAGAAAGCTGAATTCATTAAGATTTGTCTGTGGGCATACACATCTTTTTCTGCTAAAAATGTGAAAACACGGTCTGCAGGAGTAACATGCACTCCAGATGACATGCTTCCAAAATGGCAGTAAACATCTGAACAGACTTCAGTTAGACCATGTTAACGTCTGTGCTGTTTTTGACTGTAAAGTGATCAGTCAAGATCAGCTAATAGCATTTCTGCAAAGCATCAACCAATCATAGCACCTGGTCAGCAATCCATCACTATTGTATTGCAAACATCTAATGTGCACACTAATATATTACTAAGGCATAGTTTTGGCTACTAAATTAGCCAATTGGCTAATTTGCCAGGCAGTAAACAAAGTCAATATTTGTAATGCTCATGGACAGTAACAAATGGCAAACAAAAAAATTCTAAATATAAACATCTGCATTTTGCAGTTCGTGAGTGTTGCAAGCTTAGGCCTGACGCAGGTGGCCAATCAGAACAGAGCAAGCCTTTTGAGAGTTGAGTTTGAAGAGGCAGTACCTGAAATGATCTGTTTTTCACTCAATGTGCACAGCAGTGCTGTAGCAAAGAAGAGTGGGACAATGTGTTTTTTTTGTTTGTTTGTTTTTTTTTCTTTATTTTTTTTTTTTGAGCATTAAAGTATCAGAAAGGGTTCAAAATAGACCATTAAAACATGGAAATCTGTATATGTCTGCTTTAAGCCTATATAATGTCTCCTTTAAATGAAAAAAATAAAAAAAAAAACAGTGAATTGTCCAAAGTCAGGTCTAAAGTAAAGAAAATTTCCTTCTTAGTGATTTTTCTTTCTTACTGACTAAATTGGAAACCACTCTGACTCTCTCTTATTCATCCCACTTGTTAGATTATTAAATGCTATTAGTGCATAATCCACTCTCTATAGTGCGCTATTCTTAGTGGCACAAACTGTAGTTGCTAAGAGATTTTTAAAGTCTCCACTTATCCTCACCACAGGGCAGTTTGGACTGAAAGCCTGCATGTCTGTCAGCGGTACCTGTCTTCGGCTCCACAGAGAAGTAGGGCTCCCCCTGCAGGATGGAGTAGATGAGCTTGGCGTTGTTTCCAAACATGGGATCATCAGCATCTGTGGCTGTCACCTGGGCCACTGTGGTCCCTGTGGGGGAGAGTGGCTCGCACAGTGAGAGTTAGCTCAGGCAGCAGTTCCAATTGACGGGGGAAATAAAGTGATTATGCCACAGTCCCGCAGGGTCTGTCTGTCTGGCTCAGAGGGGAGCAGTGGAAATGGAAGCGGAGAAGAGGATGGATAGGGGGAGATGAGGTTGCGGTAGGGTTAGAGGAGGGATGGGGGGATGGGAGGGGTGCAGGAGGTCTTTCAGAACTAACTGAGGCTGTGCAGGTGTACATGACAATCTCTCCAGCCATATAGTGACATCTCTTTCACTATCCACCTGCCCCTCGTTTTCTCTCCTCCTCCCTTTCACCTCTCTTTCTCTTTCACACACTATTTTCTCCACTGACCATCTCCTTCTCCTTGCCTTGTTTTATATCTTTCTCTCACTCCGTTTGTCTATCTCATTCTTTTTCCAGTGAGCACTCTGTATTTCTCTATCTCACAGGCTGGGATTTACTGCAGCCTTTCTCATTCTCAGGTCTCTGCACTCCAACCTTCGCCTCTCACTCTTTTTTTCAAGTCAAATGCATTATGATTTATTACAAGAGAGAGACATTATGCTGCAAAAGCAGATTGCATATAAATTGAAATGGTAATGTTTGTGGTATAAAAGAGCAGGGGTTATAATAACATTATTTAAGAAATGTATCCATAAAGGCATCCAAGCAATGATACTAAATCCAATACTTTTATCTTTCTGAAGGGGGGCAGATGACAGGCATTGAAAAAGCACTTTATTCATTTTCTTCATTCAATACTTAAGATAAGTGTGTCCTTGAAATACAAGCAACAAAGGAAATAAAAAGTTTCACATTTTTATAATTAATTTTTACAACAACCATTTCAGAATATATCATTTTTCTGGAAGACATACCAATCATAAAAATGACAAGATTTGGATCTTTAATAATGCCATTGTTTCAATATACTGGTTATCCCTTCTCACATCTTACCATATACACTAGCATTGAAAGTTTGGAATCACCCAGAAATGTTCGTGTTTCAGAAACTGAGAATTTTATTCACCAAGGTGTCACCACTGTCTTGAGAAAAAGAGTAAACTGGATCTAAAAGGACAGGAAATCAAGCAGAAATTCACAACTGCTCAGGAGTATAAGTACATCAGAGTCTGTAGTTTGAGAAACAGATGTCTTGCAGGTCCTCAGTTGGCTGCTTCTTTAAATAGTACACACCAAATAGTGTCAATGTCATCTGCAACAGTGAAAAGATGACTCCAGGATGCAGGCCTTAAGCACAGTTTCAAAGAAAAAGCCACCAAATTAAATTGTATTTAAACATGATTAATTAAGGATGAGCTAAAAGACAGATGAAAATGGGGCCTTGCAGTTTTATGTGAATAATTAATTATAAGTCTCTCATTTCCAGAAGTAATAGCTATTTACAACATTACTGTCTTAGCTATATATTTACATCAATTAAATCCCGCCTTGGTCAAAAATTAAAAAAAAAAGGAAAATTTCTTCATGATTCCAAACTTTTGAATGCTAATGCTAAACAAATGGCATATCTAAAAATTTTCTGTTTTGTAGTAAAACACATTTTTCCCTTGTCTTTCTCAAACATACCAGTTGGACACATCTCGGGTAGGCTGGACACATACGGTTCATTCAGGAACTGTGGGACGTTATCATTGATGTCCTGCACCTTGATGATGAACTCTGACTCGGGCTCTACTGGTTCATTGGACCTCCTGTTGATAGCCTGAGCTTGAAGAACATAGAAGGCCTTTTCCTCACGGTCAAGCTTCTGCAGCGTCCGGATCTCCCCAGAATACTCATCTATCTCAAACACATCTCCAGCGCCTTCTCCTGATAAGATGTACTTGATGGAAAATTCACCTCGGTCATAGTCAGACTTAAGCTGCAGAAACATGGAAGAAAGTAAATGTGGACTGTTTTCAAAAGGGAGAGGGAATCGGGAGTATCAAAGACATGAAGCGCTCACCTGGCCAATAACACGAGGAGTGGGATCTTCCTCGGGGACAAACAGCTGCTTCCAGATCCAGCCTCTCTTCAGGCGACGGGGCAGATGAGTGGACCCCTGCGACAATTGTTGGGCTTCCAGACCCTGAGTAGCCTTGATATCGCTCAATACCATGCCAGGAATCATAGAAAAGACAGTAACCACAGCCAAAACACTTGGTGTACTCATTTTTAATGTCCATCTTTGCATTTCCTCTTCACGCCCCATGGTTAGTGAACAGGAGATAGTGGTGGCACCATTTCTTCACTCAACAGCACAATAATTCAAGACATTGGCAGTGCTGCATCCCATCTTCTCATTATGTGGTTTATATGCATGTTCATGTCCCTGAAATAAAAGTTAACAATTTCATCAATGCTGAGGCAAGGACAGCACACAGTGATCGCAAAATGTGGGGAAATTGAAACATGTCCAGGTTTAAAGGGTTTCATTACACAAGGCTATGAATACAATTCAGGGAAAAGTTAGATTACCTATATAGGTATTTCAAATACTGGGTATCTCAATCGGAAATGTAAGATGCAAATGCATGCAAAGGCTCATATATGGTAACATCATCATTTCCCATGCTGTAAATGGAAAATATGAGTGTATTATTCAATCTGTGATTACTTAATTTCTTTCAACTTTCTAAAGTTTGAAGTTTGAAACATTGCATTGAAATCTGATAACATCTCCATCGTACTGCATATCAAATTCAAGAAAGGCATCTACATTTGAGAAGAAAATACAAAGCCTTTGTCTAAT
Organism: Lucifuga dentata; assembly: GCA_014773175.1. NCBI lineage: Eukaryota > Metazoa > Chordata > Actinopteri > Ophidiiformes > Bythitidae > Lucifuga > Lucifuga dentata. Next base: position 248,586 of record VXCM01000296.1, read on the forward strand.
ATCTCCTCTCCTTTGGCAGCTGAAAACAAGCCTCTGTTTTGAATTCACACAAGGCCCTGTACTGTGTTTTGGGCGGAGGGCAGGGTCCGAACGTCATTCCTTAAGCATGACACCGCACTCTGCAGCTGACTAATGAAGACTACTAATTAGATCAATGTCCACCCAGACATGGAAAACAGAGACCCATCCTCTGACGAACTATGAGCACAATCGATGCACCAATTACACTGTGTATCAAGATCAGGGTCAAGAGTGTCAGGACAATGAAAGTCAGACAAGACAGCGAATCAGCCATCAGTCAATAGTGCCTACAACTACAATATCAGTCCAAACAGAAATACAACCCAACACCCAAAGCTTCAATTTCTAAACTGTGTCGTCTGCATATTTTCCCAAGATTTCTTTCACACTGTGGCAACGATAACTATCCACTTTGTGCAAACACATCACTGACAGACAGCAATATATCACATCAGCTTTACCATCCAAAGGTTACCAAGGGCGATCACTGGTGTCCAGGACTCAATTTTTCACTCTGTAAATTGACAATTTCTCCTGTGAATGGGGTGTTGTAGCAGGGGGAAATAATGGCACTATTTAACAGGGCCCCAACATGATAACAGCCCCTGAAAAGCATGTAATTACTGTCATTTTTGCATTATATAAAATAATATTGGCTGAATATATAGGTTGACAGACTGAATTTTGTCTAAAAAAAAATAAAATAAAATAAAAAATCTTGAGGCTCTTTGATGCCCCTCTCAAAGACAAAAAAAATGTTTTTGTCCCATTCCTGCATTTTACAATGGTAGTAGTAACCACTACTATTAGTAATCACATTGATTATAAATTTTAGACTTTTTGTCTAAAAGGCATAATTATTTGTGTTGACATGCATGATCCCTTACTTTTATTTGACTCCAGTCTGTGATTTGCACTCTAAACCATTTTGTTAAAGTTTTCTAATATTTTAGCAGTGTGGCATGATTTAAGCCCATATTATATTTTCTGTGTCCGCAAAGCCATAAGGGTCTGCTGGGGGTCACAAGATGTAAATTTCATCAGTTGCTTGCATTTATCGGTTGCATGCATGTACTGATGTCCTCGTGTCTCCAATTTTTGTCACCATGTTGACTGTATGCCTCTACAAGCACACAACTGTGCACAGAAAAACAACATGGATGTTGTGTTTGCAATTTTTGCACCTATGTACCAAACTCCCCATCTTTGGTCCTGTTGTTATTGAGTGGTCGTTCATGCCATTCATGCCACTGTCTAGCTTTACAGTTTTCCAAGTTTTTTTTCCTCTTCTTCTGCAAAGTACAGCAAAGTACAGTAAACAAAATACTTCTTCTTGCTGCATGTAGGTCATATTTCAATTTCTCATGTGCGAAACACGTCTTCCTGTAGACACCAATCTACTGCACAAAAGTGGAACATGTCTGCCCAGCAGACACCAAAATATAGTACAAACAGAATCGTCTGCGACTGTATGCATCTGCCTCTGTTTTGAAGTATATTAGCTCCCTTATACAGCACCAGGCGGACACTACAGGGACTGTAGTGTATGCATTTTAGCATTAGTGGCTCCCAAGGAAATATAATATACAGCAAATACAGTAGCTGTGGTATTAACACTTTAACAGCTAATAATGGTCATGTTTAATCTTGTAAAAGTACATTAGCTGTCAAGGACCATTTGTAATGAGTTGATAAAATCAATTACCAATGGCAGGTTTTGTTTCTGAAATTCAATTTCGATGGTGAACGTATGAGAGTATGTGTTTATGTGCTTATTATGTCTTTACAGAGCATACTCATATCTCTGAACACTGTGGAGTGACATTTCAATTAGTGGCCACTGAATCGTGAGCTGTTATGCTCTTTCATAGTGCTGCTAAGCATGCGCCCAAACTGAACGCCTTGAGCCAAAACTAGACAACAGCCCCCCGATGACGTTCCTCTGAGCTGCCAACATGCCAAGTAGTCAGCTTAAACATCTTCCAGGGAAAAGTGCACAGGTCAACAGATGTTCAGGTGCCAATTAACAAAACGGGCTTTCTAGAAATAAGTAATGAAATTCTAGCAAAATAATGGGTATGTCACAAACTGAGCCCAAGGTCAGTAAATAATAAAGGAGTTAGGGAATAAGTAGAATGCGTCCACATGAGACAGCAATGTTGATAGTGCTTGTTGTAAAAATAAGTCTGATATTAAATGCAGCTGTAGATCAGCTACAAATAAGCCATCCAGAGCCCTTGGGTTATCACCTCCAGGTGTATAAGCTCCAAAAAACAAGCACAGAAGCTAAAAATAAAAAGAAACACTTGCACACTGTGGTCAATTTACTCCTTTAAAAAGAAATTCTCATTCCTACATGACATGCAGTACATGCACAGTGCCCTGTGGTTGACAGCCATTCATTACCTCTAATAGGCCTTCCTCCCATTTCCACTAGACCTCCTGTAGCCTGTATATACACTCCACTCCACCACATGACAGAATGACAATGAGCTGCAGTCTCACAATGTTAAGCAGCAGATGCGCTGAGACGGTCACATTATTTTCATATATGGTAATATGTTCAACCTAATAAAACGTCGCTCTATTCTATCTAAGGATGCTTTAAAATGTGTCTAATGTGGCAATACAGACAAAGCAGCTTCGATGTGACATTGTACTGTATGTGCTTAATATATCCATAAATCAATTACGCTGTCTTGCATATATCAATTTACTGACTTCTAGGAGAAAAAAAAATGTCATAAAAATGAAATCTATGGCTGAAAATGACAAAAAGAGCTAAATATAGTATCAGTTTTAACTCACCACAACAAATTACAATCCATCTTTGAGCATCACTTCTTTAAGCTCAACCTTCCAAGACAAAATGGCCTTAATTGGGCATTTGGGAGCCTATCATGGGACTTGTTGTTTACTGTTCAGCTCCATAAAGCAAAAACACTGTCATGTACTTCACATTTCCTAATCGGGACCCCAAACGAGTCCAGAAACTAAAACAACAGGGGAATGTTACACCATCATGTACTTGTTAGAAGTAATATGTTTGTGATATTATTATGTGCACTGGTGGAAATCATACTGTTTGCTGATGTTTCATGAATCTGTGTGACATTTATCAGTAATAGAGCGACATCGTATTATTTCTCTCTTTTTCTTCGTTCTCTCAATAATTAATTGATGCTGCCAGAGTTATTACTAAAGCATAAATGGATTCCAGCAGTACAACAGCCAATTATCTTTGCAAATATAAAGACTTAATTTGTGACTTTCAAATCAAATGCACTTCCTGATTTTTTTATTTAAAGTCTGCCTTAGCCTCCGGGAATATCAGAGATAAATAGAAACATTATGAGAACAAAGGATCATCCTAAAACAGTGCCAGAGTTGGCAAAAGTCGGGACTCCACAGTGCCGCGATGTTTACTTCCCCAGTCTTTACAGTCATATTGCCTTCCAGCTGGGAAGATAATGTCACATCATGTTAGCTGCGTTCATGTTTTCAGACATTTTGAAATATTCAATTGCCTTATCAAGGTTTTCTCTGCAATTGAAGAATGGCTCTCTGTTTATTGCCCTTGAATAAGTGCGCCTGAAATAATGAACGAGTTATACCGTTGAGGAGATATCTGAAATTCTCTGCCTGAATACAGGTCACATAAACAGTCACAATCTATTCTATAACATGATTTTTTTTTAATAATACTCTAAACCAAAAATCTTTCACTCAGTTTTTCAAGGTGTACTGCACCAAAAGCTTATTTTCTTGGTTCTGTATATACTATAATGCTACTGCGAATACTGAAAAAAGTGATCGGAGGGCCTCAAATGGTCTTCAACCATATCTGAAATCTGATTATAACCCTTCAGGTGCAATTCTTTCCTCAATGATGATGATAGTCTGTTATTTCTGCTGCCACAACATGGTCAAATGCTGCAAATGGCTTATTTACTCGATGTTCCAGTGATAAATGATTGCAGCAGATGTTGCAGTGGTCGCAAAGCAGGGAGTTATCAGATTCCCTGCTGTGACAATTACAAAGAATCCCCAGACTAATTTAGAAATGATTGTACTCAATTTCAGCACCATCAGATGCTCGGTCAATTCATTTTCATGGTCCAAATGTACGTGTTCTGTCCTGGATAATACATGAAATCACATTCTGTTGTTGATAAAAGATAATGTGTGGTAGGATGCGCACCATCCACCAACACACCCACCTGTTGTGTGATCCTGCTGTCCCCAAAGGCGCTTGTCACCAACCACCACCGGGAGAGATGATCACGGGTACAAGAAAACACAATCTGCTTTAGTAAATACCCTGGTAGTGGAAAGCAATTCAGCCTTCACAATAATAGAAGCAAAGTCGTGTGGTTCTCACAATGCGTAATCCCCTCCGCTGACGACCTCCCTTTTCTCCTTCTTCACTCCCCTTTTCTGTCCCTTCTCAAACTTCCTGAGGAAGAACAAACACTAGCGCTATTGTCTGGACTCACATCTGAACACTGAAGAACACTTGGGGCCTTCATCGCCATGCAAATACTCAGAGCCCAGACTTCTAAATGGATTTCTATCTTTTTGACCCCTCTGCTTTTTTCTCTCCATTTTCGAGAACAATCCAGTGCTTATTTGAGTCTCGCCAGAATAAAGGGACGGCAATTCATCTACTGTATCACCGAGTGTGCTCATGTTAGGACGGATACAGTCTGTTTTTTGACATTCAAACCAGCGGAGCGTGCTGTTCCTGCATGCCTCGTCCTCATGCGGTCACATGGAAAAATTGACCTCCAACTCTGATGACACTGAATTGCAAAATCACTTAAGTTACTGTTTGTCGATTGTGGAGATCCGACATTTTCTAATGCTAGCTGTGGTCACTCCAATTGCTATAATTTCAAAGTTTGGATGGCAGCCATTTCTGATTTGATGGCCAAGTAACCTTTTGGACAAAATACTTAAAGTGAATAGAGAGATTTAGCACAGCTCTTCTCATAAACAGCATTCTAACACGGTAGCCTCCAAGGGCTAATTACATTCCCAAACAATGTTAATAGAGTCAATCATTAGAAATGCCCAGGAGGAGCAGGCTAGCATTGCTTGGTATAAATGGCTCCAAAGTGGCGGCCCCGGCCTTCCTTCCGAGCCTGTGACAGGGTGGAATTTGTTATTTTCTAAGTTGAGATTAGTTCTCCCTGTGAACTCCATGACTCCCATTCTGATTCCATATCAAACAGAGAAATGTCAGGACCTGCACTGTGACATTTAAAACCCCCATTGTAGACCTTGTCTAATTGAGCCTCCCTCATTATAATGATGGAGTGTAGACCGACACGGCAAAAGAACATCGGAGATGAAAGCTACGGTTTAGTGCCAGTGAAAATTATTTACGCCCCCACTCTCCTCGTCTCTGCAGCTAACAGGAGTAAAAATGACTATCTTTCAGTCTGCTATGACATTTGGTGCTGTCAAATAATGGGCACACGGTAACGGTCAGCATATTTGGAACAAGATAAAGGTGAGTCTGGTCAATCAGCATGCAGCCTGTTGTTATGTTGCATAAGGTAATGTAAGTTGTAATGATGATATACTGTGTTTGCTTTTGCCCTGTATGATTCACTATTAGTGAAAACACAGGAGGCACATATTGGCATAATTTGATTTTTTTTTTTCAGCATGGTTGCCATCATTGTGATGTTCATATAAATGTTTCTGAATCTCTCCTAGATTAAAAAAAAAAAAAANTAAAAAAAAAAAAAAGTATTCTCTGATTAAGCGCTACCCCAATGATAATACACAGTTGACAAGTTCAGCCTGACATCAAATGAACCGGGCAGACTGCGTCATGTTAGAGGAAGATGCGTCCTTCACAGCTTTCATTATATTGTCATATTGTCCCCCCATAATTGGAAGAGGAGTAAAGCATCACTGGCATTCTGTTCAGTCTACTGTGGTGAATTTGATGAGGATGTCACATTAAAAATGCATGTTCCTCATACGTTCGTTGGCCTTTGTCTTTAGCCATGGGAAACAGCAGACACTTATGACAAATAAGGACAGAGCTGACGCCGCCTGAGGTGGAGCTCTCTGTTCGACAGGAAACATCAGCGTCGTCTCCCAAAGTCTGCCTCCTTCACATGAAACCATGCATTTGTCAACTGAGAACAAAGGAAATGGGTCACAATAGAAAAGTTGGGTGGATTAAACATGTCAAAAAAGTAACCAAGCAAAATTTTTCCCCTGGGAAACAGCAGATGTAAAATACTGAGTGACAAAAATCTTGGCTACATTCTCAGCTAATGTAGGAACTATAGCAGCAACTAGTGATGTTGCTGAAAAGTTCCTAGGCAGCAGTTAAGGGTGGATGGTTTGGTATTTGCATCATACTGTGCCAACTATTCCCTAATCTGAACTTTTCCAAACCTTAACCAAGTGGGTTTTAGCAGCCTAGCCTTACCTAGCGTTAGCGTAGGGCCTCCACAGTAATACATTACAGCAAACAAAATATCATTCTGATTTGTCAAATTTACTTAATTCAATAGGTCCAATATAGAGCTGCATGGAAAAAAAAAAAATGTCTCTGCCAGTGCAGGAG